>NJRP01000027.1:1261766-1282824 GCA_003063835.1 Aphaenogaster floridana
AACATCGTTATATTGCTCATACGGATTATTATTATTATCTTTAAAATGTCACATTATCTGTGAAAGAATTCCTAAGTAAAGTACAAGACTTAAAGCTTCATAGCGGTTTTATAATAATATACCGTTGTCGGATGCCAAAGCGCTTAGACAAGTGCCTCGTAATTACCGTATACGACACCGAAGGTGCTATAATTCACATGTGCGCGTTATGACTCAGATCGCACGCGTACTCGTCATTTTATTTCCAGCATCAATATTTGCGGTAACTCGCGGCACCTGCCGATGCAGACGCAACCGCGGCGTCGGCGTGGTTTATTCCGCGTTAATTCCTCGATAAACGCGCCGCGCCGTTTACATCGTTTTCATTGCGTGCGCCGGGGCGAGGTAAAATAAATTGCGGGGCGGCGCGGTGAGCGTAAAACTTATTGTCGGAGCCATCTCGAGCACTCGAGAGCGCGGCGTTGCGCTCCAGGAGAATGGCGGAACGACAGGACAAACATTAACCGACGCACGGTGAATGCGGTATGTCCGGTTACGTGCTAATGCGATTTTACAACGTGAATGGCTTCTTACGGGCATACGCGACTCAGCGCGCGACCCAGCAGAGGCAATTGCCATCGCCGTTTTCAGCGATAAAGCAAAACGAAGCCTACTGTCGCACTTTCAGAAAAAAAAGGAGGCGGTGGTAAAAACGCCGACGGCATTTCCGGACGCGACTTGTCAGTAAACAATGAGATTCTTTAATCCGATTATCGCTAAACGTGTAATTGTTACAATTTAAAAAACCGCTATTGAGAATTTTTTAATTTATGACTGATTCTCGCGGATTTGTATTTATGTTTAATGATAGGATACATATATATATATATATAAAGCATACATTTATGTATAAGATATAAATTGTTCAATTAATCCAGAGTAGATTTTTCCCTGATGATCACATGTAATTCCTCATATTTGCCAATCTTTTTCCTGTTCCCCTTATCTTTTCATCTGTTTACTCGTAAGACTTCTTCGATCACTTGACATAATAAAAAAAAATAAATAAAAACGCGCAATCTCTAATATAAATCCACAATTGATAACAAAAAGTTAATGAGGGAAAATGCATGTGATAGCTGTAATCATTTATAAAATTTCGCATGTAAATATGCCGCGTGCAACACGCTTCGATCGCTATCTTCCTCGATTAATTATCTTCCTCGTGCTGCGCCTTCGCTCGCGCAACAGTTCCTCCGAGAAATATTTCCTAGTGTTTATCAGCGTTTTTATTTTTCGCACGTTTCAAGCGCCTTTTCCCATCTACCCTTCCGTGTGTGCACTCGCAAGCGTCGCACGAATAAGCTTCCACGTATCTACCCGGGTTTTTCTCTTTCCTACCGTGTACCGATCCTCTCTTACTCGATCCTCTCCCCCCCTCTCTCTTTCTCTCTCTTTCTGTCCCTTTTCCCCGTCCGTTGATCCGTCCCTTCCACCCCGCGCTGAGATTCCGCTCGACTCGCGCTCGTTTGGTCCAGCCCAGCATCAGGTCAACGCCCTAGTGACCAACGCACCTTGTTCCTACGTGTTCCGTCCGTTCATAACGCGCGCGTGTGGATCGCCCCGGTGCGAACGTGTGCGTGATCTTGCGCCTCCGCGTGCGTGAGTGCGTGCGTGCGTACGATGGTGCGTATATCGCGTACGAGGGCTCGATCTAGGGCAAGCGAGCAGATGCCGACGAGCGCGGCTTTTTCTTCATCTACCTGCATCGGACACCGAACGAGGTGCCGATCGAAAAAGTTGAGCGTAGCCGCCCGAAGTACTGTCGCGATCGTCGAGGTGGATCGTCGAAGATTTATGAATCCGTAGCCGACTCGTCCGGTCAACACTGTCGACCGGTATTTCCTAGTTAGCCAAGCCCAATTAAACATGCAAATTTAATAAGAGCTATGCGGGATTGTCACCAAAATTGAGTTCTCATGATGCTTCTCATCTTTAAGTAATCATGCGGTGATCAAGCTAAAAAATATTTTGTTTATATAATTCCTTGGTACAGTTAATTATCATTAATCTGCTTTCCCCGATTTTTCTTTGAAGCTACCTTCACTGTGCACATATGTTAAATTCGTGTATTATACGTTACACGCTAAATATAATACTGTGTTATACTGTAAAATAATCTATTTTAAATATCTCGTGAGAGCAAATACATTTCTTTGCATTTCGAGTGATTCGCAACGCGATAACAACGTTTTAAATATGAAGCCAACAGGCTTCTACGTCATAAGCGCGTTGGAAATATTTCCTCCCCAATTGTAAACTACTTTGTTATTTACAGCGATTTATTGGAGGACGTTCTGCGAACGGTGTAATGATGCATTCTGTAATGGTGCGCGCTGTATAAAACATGGATTTACATGTAATCATTTCTGCCAGACGGTCGCACTGTAAAATGAGTAACGAAGCAACGTCGCGTATGCGCTCGCCCCTCATTTTCTTCGTGCATCTCACTGTCCGCTGTTCCACTACGACTGTCGTGCACCGTCCCGGACACATTTGCGCGCCGAAGGAAGGATTGTGCACGACACCGTGGTGAAAAATGGATAATCGGTAATTGCCCCCGTGATCGTGCGAGACGAAGACGATGGCGCGGCTTTGTGCGAGCAGTTGACCGTCCGAGTTCTCGCTGTTCCCAATATCGTACTTTTTGTAAGAGCCACAAAAAGTGAGAATTTTTTTATTTCTGCTTAGTCAAAATTTATTTAAAAAATTACGGAATTACTTGATGAAGAAAGCTCAAACTGATTTGACGAGTATAGCTTCAGTAATGTAGCTTCAATAAGTATCAAAGTTTAATTTACCAATGTTGCGAATTTAAAATTTAATTTGTGCAGGATTTTAAGTAAATAAACTCGATTCTGTATGCACATGATATGATAACTATATCACTTTGTATTAATATCAGTACTCTCAAACAGGTTTGATTTCGCGAATATTCACATTGCATAAGAAATAAGATGCTATACGATATATTTTTTTCTTAATTTTTATACCATCTCCTTAACTGGCGATAAGATTTTAAATAGCTAGCTCATAAAGCGGTGTCTACAATGAGATTTTAAGTCATAAGATTTAACATATTGACCTATCACAATCAAAATTGCGGTCTTACTTTTAGAATACTCAGCTGTGATTGGTCGATATGTTAAGTCTTACGACTTAAAATTTCATTGTAGACACCGCTTAACATGCTTGCTATCTGCAGCCTAAACTACCTATTAGTCACGTTTTGGTTGCTCATACCACTCTCCTTATAAAAGCGAAGATCCTGTTGCGTTGTTTTTATTGAGATTATGTAGGAATTGTAGATTAGGGTCGAAAGACTAGAGAGAGTGATGGAGAAGTGGTGCGTCATTACATGAATATTACCTTGCACGCCGGACACGGCAAACCGGCTCGAAGTAATATTATAAGTCCTGAATAACGCGCAAATGCAGTAGCAGCACTAAAACCTCAAGTCTCATAATCAAGAATAAGTATATAATTTTTTTATAATCGCCGTCCTTTTCACTACATTTTAAACGAGGCGAAGATAGATATTTTTTGCGTATCACCTATCACAAAGTATACTCACAATGACTATTGATGGTCTGTAAAAAAAAGGTATATGAAGACCCAGGGGGAAAAACAAGTCAGTTTTATTAAAAATGAGATATGGTCGTCATTTTGTAGCGTTTAAGAGATACTACAAATATCAATGATGCTACATTGTACATCTTGGATTAAAAACTGTATTAATCAGTGAAAAAATGAAGGTAGAACATTCAGGTATAGGAAAAATAATAAACTTTAAAATTCATTTTACTAAAAAATTATAGAACTGACATTCCTTGTTTTTCCCCGAGTCTTCATATACTCTGTGAAGAGGGCTCGCAAAAGTGTGCTAAATGTGTGTTTAAGGCTAAGTCGTATTCTTAACGTCGGTCACGCACAATCGAGCACAATCGGGCAGATAATCGCATAGGATTTACCGTGGTACCACTACGAAATCATGGTCTCATCCCGCGCCGATGACACACGGGAGGGTGGTCGGGGTGGGGACAGAAATTACGCCGTTTGGTGCCCGCGCGAGTCTTGCTCCCTCAAGGCTTTTAATTTCAATGGTATGCCGCGTCCGCTCCCCCGCGATTTCGAGATATCCGGGGGCCCGTCCCATCCCATCGCGTACCCCGACCGATTATTTCCCGGCGTTATTAGGGCCACCCCACGCGTTCGAGGTCCGGCGAGTGGAAAAAAGGGAACGTTATGGTTAGGGAAATTATGGTATGCCTTGTCGGGGCATGTCTGCGTAGTGTAAGTGGGTGGTATGAATGAGTACGAGCGTAAGCTTAGAAAATCTGCGAAGTGCCATATCAATGACACGTAAATTCGCATAACACCAATATTATACATTGTCTTATATGCTGATATGTAATTTTGAATATATAAAGAAAAAATATACTGCCCACATAAATTTTATTCTATCAATCTCGAACGTTAAATCATAGATTACTGGATTACACTCTCTCTCTCTCTTTCTCTATTTCTCTGTACTACATATCTTAATTAATAGAATTTTTATATTTTCTCGACGTGAGTTTATATCCATTTTTATACGTGCCACGCTTTCTCTCTGAGTGCATAAATGTTGCTTTAATAACCTTACAGAACTCATACTATAAAGCATTATTCTTTCGTTTTACATATGTCACCGATCTCTGTAGGAAAAAAAGTATCTCGTTTCGCGGTCTTACTTGTCATGTCTCTTTGCCTCATTTTTTTTGGATGTATGATGAAACGCGGCGTGGTGCAATTAATATTCCGTTCCTACGTGCTTTTATTGCAATTAAACGGACGTTCACAAAGCCCCTTGAAATCTGAACTCCCGGAACGAATAAAGTGTAAAGAGTTGTTATGAAAACGGCTTAATTATTTGCGTGACATTTAATTACGCCGCGAATAGCCCGAGGATCGCTTTTATTTTCTTTGACAATTATTAATAAAGTTCCGCGCAGCCGGGAAATAGCTCGCCGATCTTTTGTATCTTTCAGTACTCCCAATCAGATTTATTTATTTGCCTCTTAAATTTAGATGCTGTCATAGCTTCTTTAAAGTATAAAATTATACGTAGACGTGCACACAATTACTCAGAAAATCATAATTTTCAAACAATCGTTAGTAAATTTATTTTTAAGAATTCAATGTGTTCAACGCAGCAATTCGATTTTATTCCCCAGGCAATATCCGGAGCGTACTTCTTAAGCTCCGAGGTGGCGCATCGCGTTTAGCGTTATGTGGGTCATGAATACGGATCAGAGTTGCCAATGATATTGGTTGCGAAAATAGTACAACGTTCGAGAAACGACTACAGAGTCTGCATTCGTTGCCAGATGCGTACCGATCATCGCTTGTCCCCTTCTTGATTGAGAAACCACTTTTCTAGCTGTTCCCGTGTAGTCCGAGTGGCGAGGAGCATCGGTTCTCGAGGGCTTTACATCCGTGGCATTGCATGGCAATTATAGCAAACGCTCAATGAGCCCGACTGGATACAAAACTCGGTTTGCTCATAACGCAGTAGCCATTGAAATCGTATGTCGTCGGAGAATCGCGCGAGCAGGCATGATTAATGCATGAGAGACATTTTTGAGGACTGACGCCGCACTCGGTAGACAGGCAGGGACTTTCTAACCGACTGACAACGTGAAATATTTGATTGTACGCGCTCCTTTTTAAGATCGGTGATCGACGACAGAAGTGACACGTCGAGAAAGAGAGAGAAAAAGAGAGAAGAAAAAAAGAGCGCTCAACTTGCGCTGGCACAACCTTAATTTGCGACTGCCCACGAACGGGTCAGCCCTAATTTATTTCGCGCTCGCCTCCTTTTTGCTTCATCTCGAGCGTCTAGTTCTTACTTCGTTCGAGGCAGGACGTATAGCCGCTTCATAGTTGTAAGAACCACGGGAGACAATGTTGATGTATAGTTTTAAAAAATTAATAATATCTATAGTGTTATATCATTTTTTAATATTTGTATGACCTGCATTTAGTAAATTTCTACGCTAATAATGATAATCAAATTTAAATAATTCTCATAAATACATTAGATTATAATTTTATTCACGTTATCGTTAAATTTTAGAATTTAAAAATTTTATTTTTATTAAAATCATTGGCAAGCCGCGAGGAGATTGAAGTGGAATGCATTTTTTGGTAATGTTATTCTTTGAGCATCGATATCCTGTGTTGTAAGTAATATGAGTATTTCGCAAGTAGCACATCATGAAGTTCATAAATCTCATATCATCAAGCCGGATGGATTAATTATCGGGCTACGGCGTTCGAGTGCCAGAGATCATCAAGGATCAGTGGTCACGCCATTAAGTGCAAATCAACACTCGTTGATTGCATCTCGCATCCCTCTCTCGTGCTTTCTATAATGACGTGCCATCGCTGGTATTGCCTGCTCGTAAGTTCCGATGTGTTCTTATAATTGGAGGTAGTCGGTATCCTCGTAAAAATTCTCAACGGTGGAAATTTAAGTAAATTAGTTTTGTGCTTTCCGTCCTCATTATGTACGCAAGGAGGAGCGGAACGTTAATTCGCTCCGATCGGATATGTGAATTAATTGAAATTATACGCAGCTCTTCGTTAATATTTTACGGCGCGTAGGTATCATAACGTCGTCAGAAACGATTGTGCACTTGTTTTACGCGCAATAACGCGAGTTAATTTATTCGATGTTATTCAGGTGAAATATTCGATAAGCGATCCGATGGCGATCGAAGGACGCGACAAAGGCCGCGGCGTGCTCCGATTAATCGACTTCGGCGATTCATTCATAGATCCTAAATGCGAGAAGGAATTATTACGAATTTCACACATGAACACATAAACAGGCGCGCCGAATGTTTCAGTATGGATGACGAATCGAGCCCCTGAAATCGTACGCAGAAAGCACGCGAGCCGCGAAGCATGCGAGCCGATTCGAGCCGGTTTTCGGTTCGAAGGAATTTCGTGCTCGTGCGTCGCGCGATATGAATGTCATTACGTCAAATCAGTCAGGAATTTCTTGCTCACCCCCGAACCGCCCAATCGGCGGTGAACACGCACGAAATTTTATTTTCAATCCGCGAACGCGATGTAACACACCCGATCGTATTGCACAAAAAAGTTACAAAATCGTTTTCAAATTAAATATTTCCTACATAGAAGCCTCTAACAATTAAATATTAAATTAAGGTAATATGAATCTAGCCAGTGGCGTAGTCAGAGGGGTTAGGGGGATAAATCCCCCCTCTCGAAATTTTGGAACCAAATATGAAAATATGAAAATAAAAGATTGAAAGCCGAGAGAGAAATGAAATGGTAAATGCTTTAAGGTCTAAAGAAAATGTCCTGAACGAATATTGTTATCTTATTTAATTAAAAAAGTTATGAGTTGTTCTGTGATTTTAATTTTTTAAAAATCCCTCCTCCCGAAATAAAATCCTGGCTGCACTCCTGATTCTAGCGTCGTGGAACATCAGAAGGAGAGCGTCATTGTTCCTCCAGCGAGTCATTTGAATAATTTAAATAATGTTTTTTTAAATTCCGTTTTCTGGATAACCGATTTTTAATCCTTTGTCGGTGATGCGACAACGTGCTCGAGTATATCGACGTGATTTTACCGCTCGTCGTAAATATACGCGGCGTGTAACGTCCGCCGCGTAACGTCGCCAGATCATAATTACACGATAAGATTTAATCGAAGTGCTCCGGGCTAATTAAAAATTCCTCGCTCCGCGCGCGGTCTCTATCAATAAAGAGATAGCATCGCCGCGGTAACGGTAGAAAATGTCTTTGCCCTTATCGCGACGTGCGCGGAAAAAAGATCCGAGGAGAAGAGGGTGCATGCGCCCAGTATCTGCGTGCAAATCTTTCTTTCTCTCTCTCTCTTAAACTCCGAGACGACGTCGCCAATGCGACCAACAATTGGCCATTCTTCGGTGCATCGGTATCGCCGGTAAGGTGCAACTCAATCCACGTTGAGTTGGCCATTGTACGCATCGAAGAATCCGCCGTGAGGTACGAAGAGTGGGAGCCCTTTCCTTCCTGGATGGGGAACACAATGCAACGAAGGGGTCCCAAGATAGGTTCGTGTAATCTGTACGACTACGATATACATGTACTCGCCCATACGTCATTTGTATCTGTGTATCGTACGTTGGGGTGTATCCCAAAGCAGAACGTCGTTTATCTCGAATAACGCGCACGTAGATGCTTTAGTTTGAAAAAAATGATTCGTCAACGGAAGGATAACATTTACGATATATTACGTACTCCTGATATGCGTCTCTTCATGATAAACAAAAAATCTAGTCAAGATTTACAAAATTCGAAATTACGTACGATTTGTGATATACTGCAGTCGTTGTGCCTAAATAGCGACAGGCATCCTAATTCGGGACAATTCTGTTCTAACGCGTAAAATTTTGCGACCGTTTGATGTAAATTAATTCTGAATTCTGCATTACGCGCTCTAATAACCCCGTTTTCCATTAAAAAATTAAAAACGTTGAGACACCCAAATGATTAGGTGTCTCAAACTTTTCACTTTCTGCAACCATCACAGGCGTTTGGATAAAAAATTCTGTTTTCAATTTTTTATGGAAAACGGGGTTATTAGAGCGGTTATTAATGCAGAAATCAGTAGAGGTGTGCGAATAGTTCGAATTCGAATCGAATCGAATCAAATCACAGTAGATTCGATTCGATTCGTTTTCGAATCTAATAGGTTCAAATTCGAATAATTCGAGAATTTCGAATCATCGATGGTTCGATTTCGAATCAATCGCCTATTTTGATTGCTTCATTTAATTTGTCATGTAAATCCGGGAAATTTTGATTCAAATTCGATTCGTATTCGAATCGAAGAGGTTCGATTCGATTCGATTCGACGTGAAAATTTCAGATTCGATTCGATTCGATTTCGAACATGTTATCAAAGATTCGACTCGATTCGATTCGACTTGCAAATACTTGATTCGCACACCTCTAGAAATCAGAATAAATTTACATCAAACGATTGCAAAATTTTACGCGTTAGAACAGAATTGTCCCGAATTAGGATGCCTGTCCCTATTTAGGCACAACGACTATACAGTCGTTATGTTCAGAACTAGTTTTCTTCATTCTTCATTCTATGCGAGATGTAAGATGATTTACATGATTTCCTAATACTGATTTTCCAAGAAGGCTTCTCTCCTGCGGTTCGAAAACAAACGACTACCTCGTTTTAGACGCAGGAAAGAAGTACAGAACTTAATTCCCGTGCGGTAATTAATGAACTCCGCTTGAACGAAGATATATGGAGAGAAAGACGCTAGATCGACATATATGTATAATTGCTCTTATCGTTCCGTCTTGCGAGACGCGCGATGCACAGTGAATTGCCTCATTAAATGTTTTGCCTCTTAACTTCGCATGTATCTCTCTCTGGCGATCGACCGTCGTTGCCGCACGGTCATATAAAAATTGTGATATCTCACTTCATCTGTATTAGTATCTGCGTATCCGACGATAAAAGAAACGACGACGGATTACAAAGAGGTACAATAGTCACGAGAGTGATTTGCATGTTAAGCACCTTACTGCTGATGCAGTAATCGTAGATCAGCGCGCAGGTCGGTGTAATGCGTTTAATCAGAAATTAATCGGATTCATTATTACAGTTTTGCTGGAGAAAAACCGCTCGCAACAATTCCGAGATCCTGATCACCCGTTCAATACATGATTGTATTTATAATTTATGTCAAACGCACTCGATGGATTTTTGTAACAATGGTATCTTAAATAAAATTTGGTACACGAAAGTTTGAAATGTTGCAACGTATGTGATACAATCTTTCCAAGTTAAATTAAAAAAACTGAATTTAAATGAAAAGCCGAAAAGAGTCAAAGCCATTGTTGGTTTAGTTTATTGTATATCTAATAAAGAAAACACATTGTTAGCCCCAACAACGGCTTTGATTCTTTTCGGCTTTTCATTTAAATTCTTTTCATTGTATATCCGCGAACCTAACATATTATTTAAAAAGACTGATTCGCGAATATGACGTCGAGTCGATTCAAAGAATTAAGTTAATCTTATTGATGGATTATATTTATTAATATCTTTTTTATTATTTTTTAGTAGACGGTATTATGTCTTCGTATATATTTAAGATATAAATCTAAGATAAATTTAAGATAATTCTACGATTAATTTAAGATTAAAATTTAATATGAAGACTGAGACTTTGTAATGTACACATTTGGAAATTTAATTTAGAAAAAATCTATTGTTGTTTATATATAATATTAGAATATACCAAAAATTTTTAATAAATATAAAAAATTTTTATTAAATCTTAAAGAAGAAATGAAGACTAATTTTAAGTTAATCGCAAAAAAGTGCTCTTGAGTAAAGAAATATTTGTATTTATTTTACAAACAAAAATATATTATATCAAAAGCCGAAAAAATATCCACGCGCGCGTATCTATTTTATAACGTAAAAACAAGTGTACTACAAAGTCTCGTCGATGTCTTCTTATAGTCGATAAAGATAGCTTCGACCGCTGGCATCATATCTACTCGCTACAGCAGATGCTGGAGTCACCTGCTGGAAAATATCTGGGTGCATAATATCTCTTGTTACCGTTGAATCTTCCTACGCTGCATAGAGACCTTGCTTACCGACTACATTACCGACTACTAAGGATCATCCGGTAAGTTTTCGGGAGACGTAAAGATATAGAGTTCTTCTATTATCTTCAATGTCTGAATTATCTGATGGGTGATGAATAGCGATTGTTCCGAAAAAAAGTGTATATGTGTGTCCAAAAATAATAATTACTAAAATTAAATAAATTTTTATCATAGATTAATAATAGCTAATGTAAATGTCTTATAAAGTTGGAAGTTAAATATAATGCTATAATTTCGAAGGGAAAAGTCTTTTATGAGATCACTAAGGTGATTTAGAAAAAAACATGTCCTTTTTTCTATCATATCTACATCTTTTTCCTCCTTTAATTAGAATTAATACTAATGAATTTTTAAGTCATTATTATTATTATTATGACTTCATAAAGAATCATAAAAACAGGTTTATAGCATTAAAGTTCACTGTGCTTTCCTCATAAACGAAACTCGCTAGAGAAAATCGACTTTCCAACGAGAACTGGATATCTACTAGTAAGAACCGGTTCGAGCTTTCCCAGTGTTTTATCGTCATCTCAAACCGGATCTATGATTTAAGATCGTTTCCGAGAACTTTACTATGACTTCAACCATTACGGAAGACATCGCGAGAATCGCGACTACATGTACGAGTGACGCGCTTCTCGTCGTTTGCCTTTGGATTAATAAATAATATTTAGAAAAATATGACTACGCTGAAACTATCAAAGTATCTCTCTTATAGTAAAATATCTCTCACCTCCTCTCACATTACTTTCACATTTATGTAACTTCGTAATATCTTGTTCTTATCATCGTTAAGTGATACGATATTAACATTGAAACGGATTGAAACAATATAAATTCAAGTATCTTCTTACTATTTCAGATAATTTGAAACAAGTTTTCAAGGTGATACTCTATGAGTATCTCGCGTGAGAGTAAAACCGTGATTTAGCGTAGTGTGATGTACAGGAAACAGTACAGGGAGGGGGGAACAGTGCTAGACATAACAAAAGATTTCTGCTTTCTCTGCGTGCATGACAAGAAAAAAGAAAATTACATGTTGCGGTTAATGTAGAATATTATAGTAAGCGATGCCTTCCGTAGCACTTTTGCTTTAAGTATTATAATTTCAGTTTATTAATGTAAACAGTTAAACTTGTATTAGTGAAATGTTAAATTATATTCGGAGCGTTTTTAATCCGACATCTATCAAATTTGCTAAATCGAGGCTACAGAAATTTCTAATATGTAATAAAAAACATATAATAAACTTTTAAAATAGCTTGTGTAAAATCTATACATTATATCTATATTAAAGATAATTATTAAAGATAATTTATAAAGCGTATATCTTTTACAAATATCAACATCCAAAAAATAACGAAATATTTATAACAAATAACTCTAGTTGTGTTAATTTTATACACAACTTTTATACTAACTATAAGAACAATATTATAAAATATAATCGTTTTTTCATACTATATGTTATATCTTTATAAATTAATATCCTTTTTAAATCACAAAACAACGCAAATAATTAAAGGAATGCATAAAATTAAAAGAAAGATCATTTAACGGGCCACGAAAGAAAATCATCGTGATCATCAGATTCGTCTAGATTTCGCTCTGGACTGTTCGATTTGATTGGCAAAGTGGCTATTGAGTGAAGTGCCGCTCATAATTTTGTTGTTTCAGGCAGAATATGAATCGACGAGAATTCGAAGCGCGTGTTAGATGCCGTCAAGGTTACGGAATGCCACATTACCTCACTTAAATCTATAGAAGTTGTAGGCCATGAAGTCGCAATAACCTATAATTTGTGGTTATTAAGCAAAATGAATGAGCCGTTCGATCCTGCGCGAACGGGCTCTTATAAGACTTTTGTTAATGATTGTTGCGCGCGGATCTTTCGAAATCGCTTAATGCGCTCTCCACGAGAGCCTCGCTTTGTAGCGTGCCGTAATTACTATTATTTCTGTCTTTCTGTCTATCAATCGCTATGATCTCCCGATAACTTTACATCTTCGCTAGCCTAAGCGGTGAAAAAAAAATTGTGTACACGTGGCAGAAGAGTTAGTATTTGTTACAAATTGTGTATTCCTGAAAAATAAAATTTTTAATCAAGATATCTTCTAGATTTATCACTATCTTTTCCGTTAGAAAGATCAATCATTCAAAATATATATGTAGATTCGCGATCGCGTTATATATTTATTAAAATGTTTATTTCACACTTGTATATTAAATGTGATCTTCGTTAGAAGAAAATAAAACACAGGGTTAATCAACGTTAATTAAATGCAATAATCGATATCTTAATAAAAAGATAAAATATAGTCGAGAGACGACTGGCCAAATTTATTAAAAACTTCTTTACAAAGTAAAGAAGGCCAGTCGTGTCGACTGTATATTTTATCTTGATTTCTTATTTACTGGCGAAGAGAAGACTTTACTTATTGTTTTAATAGAAAGTCACAAATTGTTTTTTAAACGTCCATGTTTGCACAAGACTTTAAATAAGTCATGCAACGTTTGAAAAGGAAGAAAAACGAAAAAAAAAAATCATTTATTTGTGCGCATTTGAAAGCTGAAATAGACGGTCCATAAATGCAGCTATCATTCTAACAGACAACAAAAAAGAATATTATGCAAAGCAAATAAAACCTATCTGCCTGTAGGAGATAGTGTCGAGTCCCAACGCGGCGGAGTGTGTTCTCGGTCTCATGGCGTGTTCATGCCAGTTCGCACAAACGGACGCGAATCGGGCAGGCGCACGAACGCCCGAAAGTGGCCCGCCGCCCGCGGTTTTTCGACCTTTCGGAAACATGTAATTACGTAAATTCCGCATCCATCTCAATTAGCAAGTGCCGCGCAAGGCGAAAGCAACGACGCGCGTGTAGACGAGCTTGGCTGTCACCTTCGCGAGTAAGGCCGCCGAAGCGAGCGACCACCACGCGACAGAAGCTAAAGGTTTTCCGTTTCTCACGTGGAGAGGCAGAAAATGCCAGGAGTACCTATCTGGCGAACTGATCGTTAATTCGATTTAGCGCGGCAGTCGCTGCCATTACGATCGTGCAGAAAACTCTTTTTGCGATACGCAATCGACTCGCTATTCATTTTCTTAGAAGGAAATAATTTCACCGACGATGATTTCAATGACGCGGAATTGCTGATCAATATTTGTTCGGCGGGGCTTGTTTAAACAATTAATTGATTCTGCATTCTAATCTATATAATCGACGATATTGTGTTAATGGATTGACAACTGCGTTTCATTTCTTACATTTATATTTTTTCTTTTATATATAAAGTAGCATTTTTGCCCGCGCTTCGCGCGGGCTCATCCTTTATAATTTATATTTAAGTTCAGCTTTTTAGCCCGCGCTTCGCGCGGTGATTTTTTCGACCGTAGACGGTGTTTTTTTCCACGAGTAGTAACAATTACCCGGAAAAAAATGGAGGAAAAATGAAGCTTTTTCTTCAAATTTTATATGGGGGCCGCTTGACCCCGGGCTCCCAGTCCTTCAAAAAACCATCTACGGTCTAAATTAGAGTATCATGAGAAAGTGTACCAAAATTGTAGATTTGCATAGCGGACAAACATACATACATACAAATACGTATACATTCATTTTTATATGTATAATTTATATATTATATATATTTATATTTTTAATCTCTATTACTATCTATTTTAAATCATAATTTTTAAAAATTTATGATTCTGCGAAATAATAACTCTAACATGTTTTGATCTGTTGCTTTGACGCATGAGTGCAAATGATTTAATCACATTGCGTACACCGAAAATTTAATCGCTTGGAGCTGTTACAGTTCACGCAACAGAATAAATATAAATCGGTTAAATATTTATTTATAGGCCGTTGTCTGATTGCTCTTTTAATAAATCCAAACAAATTTCGTCTATGATTTAAATATCGTTTCATCATGACAGTGATTTTGATCTCTTTGGTATACTAAGATGCTATTGTAATAAAATGTTCGTTATTTCATTACGCATTCGATTGTTATTAACGACCAAAAATGCCTGTAAAATGTATACTTGTACTCTGTAAAAATACCAGAATGAAATATGTCTAGGCAACTATGGCGTCAACAGCGAAGATAAATAACAAGATGCGGTTCGCCGATCAAGGGACTATTGGAGAGGTAGAGACGATTTGAGAAGTCAGCTTTCACGATTCTACGATTCGGTCGGTTTGCGGACGCACTCGTTCGAATTACGCGACGCCTCCGCGCGTTCCTGCGGGCCCATCAACGTCGGGTGCCGCGAATTTCGAGCCTCCGAACCGAGTCGCGGGGACGCGTCGCGCGGGGCACGAGAGCGGTCGTTAATAATGCGGTTTATCCGAGAGAGCCGGCATCGGCGACTCTCGCGAGGTAGGAGGTTGAGAACCCGAAGGTGGCTCGTGCTCGAGGATGACCTCTGACCGTGAAGACCGAAGAGTGAGACGAGGCCATGCCTGGGCACGCGAGGCCCAAGACTTCGCCCCGAGGCACGCGCAGACTTCTCTCCCTCCTCGTTCGCGTCCCTCTCCTCTTCTTCATCCTCTTTTTCTCCCCTTGCTCTCTCTCTCTCTCTCACTCTTTCTCCCCCTCAAGGGGCAGGAGGGGACCCTCGCGCCCTTCCGCCCTTCTTGCTCGCTCTCGCCACGTAATTCTGCGCGATTGGCTGGTGTCATGCCCGCGCGCAGCTCTGCCTGTACGCCGCATGATGTACCGCGTTAAGTGGCGGATGGAGAGACGAACAGTGGTTGTGCTTTGCATCCACTTTGCTTTCCTACCCTCCCTCGTTGTTCCCCCGGAACGACCAGGCCTCTGCCTATGATCTTTTATGCAGGGTCGGCAACGTCGGCGGGTCCGCATGTCGGAGTTGCTTGACGCGCTTCGTCCGAGAGATCACGGCCGAAACGCATATTACGCTCACATTAAATTATTACCGGGGCTCTCTGCTGCGTTCTTCTGACGCGGAGCTATCGCGACTTTAGAACCGGAAACAGCGATTCCTTGCGCATCAACCTGATTCGAGATTTTACAATCTCAAGGTTTGTTCGCGTCGCCATGCCCCAACATGCTCCTATGCACAACTCACTCCAATGCACTCTAATAGGTTGGCGTCACCGGAATCAACGTATTGGAGTGCATTGGAGTGAACAGGAGCATATTGGGGCATGTGACGCGAACAAACCTTCAGTCTTCGGAATTTGGAACTGTCGAAATTCTCGCGTGAACTCTTAATTCCTCCAATCTGAACCATTGCCAAATTTGTAACGAACCAAGCATAAAATCTTACGTCTCTGTTTCCTCAAACGTTTACGTTTAACATTTGAGAGATTTTTCGCTATTTGAATAATTAAACCCTCTTCGCTTTCTGAAATCACCAGATGCACTCATGGGCCGTACAAGCACATGTAAAATATGCAAAAAAATTCGCGAAACAACGTAGCTCTGCAGCGAGACTGCTGCCCCGAGCACCGCGCTCGTCTTGACGTTATTTAATAATACAGCAATATCACTAATAGTCATGTAGCCCGCGTGTCCGTATAGATACACGCGCGTACGCACGCATACACGTGCTCGCAAGCCGGCCCAAGTGGATATCAAGGTGAAGGATGCACACGCCAGGTATATCCACAACGAACTTTCGAAGGAGGCGGTGTGAAGGGCGTAGCCCGCTAATTATAATTATACCACGAGAGTATTAGCAGCGTGAAATGCAACGTAAATTCTGGTGAAATACTCGCCGCCCCTCGGGGTCCCGGACGGCTCGTTTGCCAGCGCGAGCGCTTTGTTTCGCGGCCATACGAGTCGGAGATCGACTCTTGCACTGTCGCAGCAGCGTGTACACAAACGGTCGCGAACGCCTCACAAAGCCCGGCCGTTTCGCCAAAGGAGAAACGAGGGCGGGCCGCGGCTTTTCCTTTGCCCGGACACCGCGCCACGTCGCGCCGCGCCGCGCCGTGCTGTGCCGCAATTCGTTTTTGTCGCGGAAAAACATTAATGAGCACATGTGAACGCGCATCAACGGGTTTCCGCTATCCAGAAAGAATTTTGCGCTGTTATACTTGTTTTCCCCTTAATTAACCCGATAATTCGCGAGGTGTAATTTGCATTACAGCAACTGAAAGTTGCGTTACCTCGTTCTTCTATAATTCATCGAAATTATTAATAAGATATTTGCTTGCTGGTTAATTAAAAATGATTGAATTATCGTTGAAATATTACGCATACTGCTGTCGAGTACGAAAAAGATAACATTGTGATGTTAAAAATAATAATTTATAAATAAAAAATAACTCATGTGTACTCATTACGAATGTTTGTTATAAAAAAAAGGTTCTTTTCCCAGAATTATTAATATTTATAATTGAATCCGATCTATCATTATCAATTAATATTAATTTGATTTATATCGATTATTCAATTTTCGTAGTCGCAATTGGACACAATTAATTGACGAAGTTTGAAAATATCGCGGAGTATTATGGTTATTTGCTTGTCCGGAAATGCAATGCAGGTAATGCTATCTCGTGTTATTTGGCGCATGCTATGAATACTAATAGTAAACATTAGCAATATATTGGAATTAATACGCACACACGTAAATCGTCACATCTATTTATTCTACATCTATTCCACGTTGCAACTGCAGAGTCTTGTATTTTTGTCGGATCTTTGAAATTTGCAATCTTAAAATGGAGCTGTTCAATCTTTTCGCATTTTTTCTATTTTTTAAATTAAATGCATAAGAAGAATTACAGTCTGTTCCACAAGAGCGTACGGTTCCGCATTTCATTAATAGGTAGCGCACAGATGTTAAGTTCGGTTTTTTATTTTCGGTTTTTTTTGTATTTATTAATAGATCCAAATCAAATTTTTAACAATTCTGTGTTTTTTTAGGAGAAACAACTCGTACGCTCTTGTGGAACAGACTGTAAATGGCGCGTTTTAAGGTTTAGATTTAAGGAGAATCTTAAGAATATTTCAGATTAATCTTTCAAACATTAAATTTCGAGAAAAACTTTAAGTTCGTAGATTTAATGTATTTTAATTAACGATGCGAAAATCTATCTGCAGCATCGATAGTGTCTACAATTTCTCTAACTATGAGCAGCATATATTTCTAACAAACAATAGGTAAAATATTTTCATCGTTGTTCATACACGATCTATTATTTCGACGAACGTAGAGTTCCATCTTGTTTATTCCCTGCCCTTAAAACGCCTCGCATTTGGGACTAATTAATAACAATAATTATACGTGTGAGTCATTCGAGATTTGTAGAGACTGCCTTTGGCAAATTACGGCACACACACACACACACACACACATACGCACACATGAGCGCTTTGTATTTGTCAGCGGCGACTTAGGCACGCGGCAGCGGCGGCGGCGGCGCGACGCAAGGGTTTAACGTCGCGTTTCAAGTCGCGGTCGGGACGAGGGGGGCGGGCGGATTCTCCTAGTGCACTAATAACATAGTGGCGACCTGATAATTAATAATGAAACTCGAGGGGGAGAATCGGAGAGCCGGCCCCGTTACGTTGAAAGGATCGCGGCGGCGGCGGAGTGGGTGGGACCCCCCCTTATATCTTGTAATTGCAAGGTGTGGACGCGCTGCTTTACGTGCGATTCGCCCGAGCCGCGGCGAATGGTGGATGCAAAAGGCGAGGAACTAGGGAACGACAGAGGGAACGAACCGGCGCGGCGGCGAACGGGGAATGGTTAGCGAAGATACCCGCGTGCAGCAAACTGAAACCGCGCTTGGCCATTCATTAGCGTGCTGGAACGCGGCGTGGTTACGCCTCGCCGCGGCCGGGGCCGCGACGTCCGAGACGCGCTCGCTGATGATCTAATCTGAAAGCGCGATCTTGCACGCGACTCGAAATTTCTCGCGTCGCCCTCCCTTCGCGCGAACCTTTCCTCCTTTTTTTCGTCGTGCGATTCGATCCTTTAACTATCGCGCGCCTGATAACTGAAAATCGTCCGCTATGCGGATCAATCGCATATAGAACAATCGCATATATGCAGAACTCGATAATGAAACATGTAAATACGCTTCCTGCAAATGAGATCCTACTTTCTTTTTTAGAGTCTGTATGCTTTCCACAGCTGAAGAGTTGAATAAATCTTGCTGATAAAATCGGCTAATAGCCAGGGCAATTTATTTAAAAACATGGTAACCTTCTTTGCGTTTGTTACGCAAAGAAGAAACGCATTACTATGTTAGATAATAAAAGATTTTATTTCCATGGATTTTGTAATAATGATTAAAAGAAAACGTATATTTATTGAAATGTATAACATGATATATTAAAGATATTATTTTCTTTTAATAATGACAATGTATCCTGAGCTATACATCATTAGAATGGTAGAGAATTGCGAAACCTATTAAAGTATAATTTGAAGTTGTCATTCCCCGACGTTTCCCATGCTAATCGAATAAAAACATTGTCGTTTCCTCCAAGATTAGATTCGTTATTCAGAGAAAAGAGCTCGAAGCAAAATACCGTCCCGCGCGTTCAAGTTTTATAAAAATTAAGTGAGGAGAATAACCATTATAACATTAGTTATAATAATCAGTGGACAATAATAAGTGTATAAACATAAAAAGTGCTAATTAAAGATTGCAAGCAGCTAACGTGAAGTATGTCTAACATTTCTTGAAATCTCAGGGAGGAGGAATGTTATAGATGTAAAACGCGTGCGCTTCGATTTAAATACGTTCACAAGCCGAAGAAAGAATGAAGCGGAAAGGACGATCCGCCGTGGGTGATAACGCCTTGTTTGCTTTGAAAATTAAAATCGACTGCATGATTGTTTTGAGACGAAACAATATCTCTCGCGGAGACGAACACGAACGAGAAACTAGAAACGGAGGAGGAAGCGAGCGCGATCGCTAGGGATCAATTTACCAAAAAAAATATATGAAGGGCCCGCTCGAAATCTCGGCGAAATCCGCAAGTTTGCTGGTCGCGAGGCGACTAAAAATTCCTCCGCCACATAATTAACGATCGCGCGTGTCATTCCGTAAAAATCGGACGTCAAAAACGCGGCTGCACGCGGATCGGCACTTTTGTGCCGCCCGTTTCGTAATGAACGATTGGCATACGGGGGGTATATTGGTTAGCCCCTCGCTGGGTGAATGAAACTAATACAATAACGATCATTTGTATTGCGAATCACACGACGTCCTGGCGCGCAGATCGACAATTCATCTTCCGAATGTAGCGTAACGCAACGCGTTGTCGATACGCCAACGATTTGAGCCTCGTACGACTTCGACGAGAAGTCTCATTTTAATAAAGATACGAGAAGAAAATGCACTCTACGCTAGTTTTTTGTCGCGTTTTTACAGTCGCGAACGAACGATATAAAAAGCATTTTACCGTAATACTTTGTGCCTCAGATATTCTAGGATTTCCGCCTTCAAGTCGCTACTTCCGAAATAAAATGCGAAATGAAGGCGGAGAGTCGGAGCATTAGTATAACGATTTTTTTTTGCCGACAGCTCCCGCCATCCTATCCTTCCTTTATTCCACTCCCATCGTCACTCTCCGTCGGTGACTTCCTCGCTTCCTTCTATTCTCTCTTTCACTCCCATCGCGCGAATCCTTCTTCTTACGCTCTTTCCCCTTCCTCCCACCCGCTCTCTCTTCTTTTTTACCCCGACGTCGTTTCTACCGTCGACGGGCTTGGACTTTGCCGAGGACTAAAACGAGACTTCAACACAAATAAGATAATCTCCATTATAAACTCGGGGGTAGGGTAAGTAAACGACGAGGAGTTATTTACTTGTCTCGGAAAGAGGGGAGAAAGGGAACAAAGTAATAACAATGGAATGAGAATAAGAAGGAAGGTTCGGATCCGCCGCGGTGGGTACCAAGTTTAAAGTCGCGTAGGCGCATAAAGGAGGGGAGGGGGCCCGCGCCGCGTTATTATCCAAAGCAAATGGCCTCCGCCATCAAACGTCGTTTCTCCCCCGATTCCGCGAGAAAACCGGAATACGTCCGCGCATCCGCGGCCATCGACGTTCCCGAACATCATCGTTAAGCGTAAGGCCCTGCGCACAATGGAGGAATATTAGATATTAGGAATAGGAATTACAGGATTTTAGAATCAGTTTCCTCAATGAACACTAGGGTAACTCCGGTATATACGCCGCACCTAAGGAAAACTTAATTTATCAAGTACTATTTACTATGTTTAAGGCAAATGAATTATACCAATAAAAACTTTATATTGTCTACTACTATAAAAAAAATTAGAAATATGAAATATTTATTCTTTGTATTTAACAAAAAA
>NJRP01000027.1:1307463-1341874 GCA_003063835.1 Aphaenogaster floridana
ATTACCTTTTATGTATTTGATATATGTAATTTTAAGTATTTATACTTAAAATTAATTTCAAGTATAAATAAAAGTATAAATACTTAAAATTACATGTCAAATATACTTATACAATTATACTTATTTATGTATTTATACTTACGTTTTATGTATTTGATACGTAATTTTAAATATTTGTGTATTTATATTTACTATTACATTTTAAGTGTATATAATTTCACGACTTTATGTAAAAATATTTCTCATATACACGGTATAATTTGAAGAAGAAATGAAAGAACGAAGTGGCGAGAGAGTTTGGTAAACTAGATTAATATCACTTTGTCGTTAATAATATTTCGCGATGACGAAACGCGATCGAGAAAACTTTGTGAAAATTCGCAGAAACTATTGTTCATCTAAGAACAACTAAAATAATACGGAATAATGAAAAGTTACTCATGCATCACTGCGTCGTGAAAATTTGGACGCAGTATAAATTGTAAATCTGGCGTCTTCCCGCACGCGTTTCCACCCACGCGGTTATGCCGCGTTACACACTCGCGGATATTCTTTAATACCGAAATAGGCTTGAAACCGTTTCGTTTCAGGGGTTAACCAGGGTCCCTCGAGTACACGTCTGGCAGTTCTGCCGTCTGAATGGCTAGTTAGCGCGAAGATTGGTTTTCTCCGCATTATTCGTCCCTTCTCTTCGGGCGGCGTTATTGGGATCACCCAAACACACGGCAGTAAAATCAGCTAAGCTGGCGGTTATTTATTGCTCGCGGTGGCACAGGTGAAAGAAACGGGCCTCACTCACGCTCTGCCATCCTCCGCACGATCCCTCCTCTCTCACCTACTTTTTCTATGTCTCTTTTTTAATCTCCCTTAAAAAAAAAGCGCGTAACGTGCCGGGATTCTTACTGCCCGACTCGGCAGGAATGTCTTCGCAGCAAGAGGAATCATAAGTAAATATTATAGCAGATGTAATAAGCAAAACTGTTTGGCGCAAGAACTATCAACTTTTATAGGCGCACTGTATTTTACGATTTCCAATATCGTCGTCGTTGTCGTCGTTGTCGTCGTTGTTTCCGAGATTATTGAAAGTGTCTCTATATCTTCCTTTTTCGCACTTGCAGAATTTGACATGACTATATGATAATATGACTTTAAATGTCCAATGCAATTAATCATTGCAGGCGAATTGACGTTAAAGGATTGGACCGAGACATGTTTTAGTAGAGTTTTTTTAAACTAGGAATCCCGTGAGAAAACCGGTATACCTAGTATCGAAGTCGATTAGTGCAACATAGTGTTTAGAAAATTATTGTGTTTCACGCCCTAATCTGCTAGAATTATGTATCTCCATATTAAAAATTATGAGTTTATATACGTGAACTATAATTTATTTATTAAGGTGTATATTTTGCTTGTAAAATATTATTATTTATCCACTTATACAATCTCAAAGAAAATTTTTAAAAATAACAAAAAAATAATATAATACAATACTAAAACGTATGCTTATTATATAATCATACTTTATATAAAAAAGTCTCAAAGATAATCCATCCTATCTTACAATTACTAAAAATATTATATCCACTTTGCTTTATGTTGTCGTTGCAGAATTGTAAAAAGGAGGGATAATAGGGTACCCGTTCTTATTGACCATTTATATTATTGTACGTTGTGTTGCATGATTTACGCGACCTGGTTGAATTTCATTTGCATGCCCTCGTTATAATCTGCGCGCCTTATAATTTCCGAGAACATTCTATCCAGATCGCGGGATATAGGCTAGAGGAAACGGGCTTAATAGCGATGACAACGTGGTCTATCATCGATCTTATTTCTTGCCGGCCTCCCCAACCTCCCTTCGCCACAGCTAATGCCGCGGTCTGTTAACGAGCGTTGCATCATTTTCAATGGAACCTGCTCGCTCGAGCGGCTATCGGCCTTTAATTTATGGCTGTTTAATAACGCGGGTCAATCAGGAAACACGCGGCGGCCGCGACGTTTCCGTTTTTCGCTTCGGCGCGCAGCGACGCAGCGTCGTCCGGGAATGAATAAGTTAATCTTGATTAGCCCGAGCCCGATGATATACGCACGAGCAGATTGCGAAATGTGTTTTCACGACAAACTGCGCGAGTTTCATTTAATTATACACGGTCCGCCCGTTTTAATCTCTCGCGTAGGTCGACGCGAGTAGGTGACTTCAGGGGTGGCACGTGTACCGCTCCTTTGTGACGCACTTGACGGAGCTGGCGAAATCTGTCCGCGTTCAATACCGACCTTATATTCATGAAACGAGTGAAAACAGCAAATATCTCGACGAAATTAATCTTCATAATCGATACCGTTTGACACTAGAGCTACCAAAGCAGTCAAAATGATTGATTTATAATTTATCAAATCTATAACGATACATTTCTCTGAGGTTTTCCATGATTTTTAACTGCAATATGTAAAGGATTAAATTGATCAACTGTGTGCATAGTGTATTGAAATAGTAGAAATAGGTATAATTAATTGTCGGCAGTTTGAATGTTAATATAGTTTCGCGTTAACTTCACCGATCGATTGGTTCTAAGAACATGTACGTCACACGTGCAAACTAAGATCGCATGAATCATTCGAAATTTACCAGTAAAATCATCAAGAAATGACGCATTCGATTCGATAGAAAAGTTTAGATCAAAAAATAAAAAATGTGGCTGATTATTTTTAAAATGATCAAAGAATTAGATATATGGTCACTATTTAAACAACAATTAACGTTTCGGTAATCTTTCTCTTTTGGTTCATCTGCTTCATTAAAGAAAAGACTACTATCTTTCATTAAACGTTAATTACGAAGCGAAAATGCGTCATTATCCTTTTTAGAGAGAATGTTATTTGAAGCACGGTGTCTTCGACGAACAGCGAGGCCGTTGTTGACCGTAAAGAAAAATGCTGCGTGCAACAAAGGTCGGGGAGCAAAAGACGAGGCGCGGTTGATTGAAACGTCAGCTAAAAGGAGTTATGTGCCTGTGGTGTACTACGGTTCTCGTAGTCTACTCCCGAATGCAAAAGTTATATGCACGCACGAGCAATATCTACGTTTAGATGCATGCCGTCGCGTATTGGTTCGTACGCTTCGATCGCAGCATGCACGTACGCAGCAGCATGCACGTATGCAGCACCATGCACGTATGCACATACCTGTACATGTGCAAGATACCTCAAGTTTCAATTTTATACAGAATTATACAGTCTTATACATGTTATTAATTGTACAGAATTATACGTGCTTTGGTTATTAATTATACAGAATTGTCCGTACTTTGGTTATTAATTGTACAGAATTATACGTGCTTCGTACGGAATATATATTTTTCTTGCCCCCATTGTGAACACAAAAGCCGCTTGAATAATAAAGATTTTAAAAAGAAAAACGAAAAAACGTGTCTTGTTAAATGGCGGAAGAATTATCGGCATAGTCACCGTGAAAATTTATGGGAGTGTATCTACCAAACTGGATTAATTGGCAATCGCTCTTCGCGATCCTCTTTTTTGTTCTCGGAAACTTATTTGAATTCCGGAACTGTGTACAGTATTATATTCCGCACCTTTCGCGCGATCTTTCTGCGGAGAATCACCTGCCGCGTCTCACGTTCTCCGATTTTGGCCAATCCCCTGGAAGCACGCGGTGAACCGACGTCCGTGCGTGCGCGTGCAAACGCTCACACGCGGTTCTGGCTGCGATACACGCCGAAGTAATTGGCGATCGTAAAGCATCGAGGGCGCTAACAGGAACAGCGGAAACGTTGCAGGCGCGTCTACACCTCCGCCCGCGGTCGTGTGACGATTAACAACCTAATAAGAACTCCGCCTTGACTTAAGCTTGCGGCTTCGAATCGCAGCCAATGTGACGTATGCACGCTAATAAATTCAATTACACATATGCGTGTGTGTGCGTATATACGTGTGCGTCTGATAAAGTTTTAATATACTCGACAAGATGGTTTGCTCGAAAAAAGCAATATATTTATTAAAAAGCATACCGTCGGGTAAAAAATATGTTCAAAGTGCCTCTTGAATCTATTTTGCTAAATCTGAAGTTCATGTTTCCATAAGAGGATTTACTAGATGGTGGGTGTGTCGCAAATCTTTAGTCTTTGATATTAAATATCCAAGTAGCTAAATGTCAACTTGGTTCTCTCATTATCAACAGGAGTTCTTGTTTCTATATATTCTTGTTATTTCGATTATATTTTCTCTCTTTCAAAGAAAGAAATCTCTCTTCCTTCTTAGAACATAGCAGACTACTTATTTTTTAGAGTGTACTCGCGAAGGATCGTAAGTAAGTACGCGTTTGTAGAATCGCCTCGCGATATTACGACAGCCAAGGTAAATTTGTTAAATTTACAGCATTTAATGGCTGGTTTGTGGTAATAGCATTACATTTCGCTTTGTCAATATTGAAGCCGCTAGTCGATCGGACTTGTTAATTTGATATCAAACATTTAACTTCAGTTGGGAACGCGGGCCTATTTTGCTTCCATATTTACAATAAGATTTAATACACAATTGAAACTACATATGCAACAGAAGATGCAATTAGCATAAACTCGATAACGATTTGAATCGCTTACTGCAAATAAATAATGAGAAGAGACACTCCTTCTTGGTAATATTTATTTTTTCTCTATAATCAAATCAGGATTAAATAGTAGATTAGTTATCAATGTACATTCTGCATAATTTTAAAATACATCAAAACGTTAATTCTTTCTTTCAATTTGATGGTTTAATGTTTTCAAATTATCAGCTTGATAAAAAATATTTAATTTAAACTAATTTTTAAATGAACTATCTAATTTAAGCGCCCAACTTTCTCCCAAAGTACTCGAAGTGCTTATTGACTTGTCAAATTAAGCAGTTTTCTTTACTGATTGTGAGAAACTATATGAATTACAAAACTATACAGCACACAAAAAATGGAAAATCACTAACTGTCTACAATTTTTTTTACGCCAAAATCTGAAATATGTTCTGTTCATGGTTTGTAACGTCTAAAAAATCAGCAAAAAAAAGCAAAAGTCGCACATTCGGAATTAAATCCAATATTTTGCTGTATTAATTCCGGATGGAAAAGAATGTCTTTCATCGCATAATTTAGTTCGCAGTAGTCCCGTTCGTCGGAAATCGGGATGCGCAGTGTTCGCCATTTGCGTTCGCTAACGATCGCGCGCAGTAAAAACGCGCGCAGTGAGAATGCCGCGCAACGCATCCAACATCATGGAATGATTCCATTGTGCCAAGATTTTACGAGTCGCTCTTAAAGCCTGTCATTACGGTGTCTGTAGTCGGCGGCGGGTAGGCCCGCACGCGCACGCGTGGTACATCCCAAAGAAATTCTCAATGATTTACCGCTCAATTTTACGAACTTATATTCCTTAAAGACTCTGACGTATCTATTTCACTTAAACGCGTCCTCAGGGCGCGTGACGAATTGCGTGACGCAACGTCACTGTTAGCCGTTCATTATCCGCGATCAGGTGTACATTTCAGATTTAAGATACCGCCAACTATCTTGTAGGTGGACTCCATATAATTCAACGCTATCTGTAAGTGCGCCTCGGTCAATAGACCCGTTGATAGCGATCGTTGAAGTGTGATATCTCAGGTGTGGAAAGATGTTGTCTTAAAACTGGAATTCCGTTCTCGCATTTGACGTAAGCAGCGCGTACGTCAAATTTTAAAAAATTCCAAGGATTAAAGAGCTTCGAATTTAATTGATTATTGCAAACAAAGCACAGACTACGCATAAATGAAACGTATTCAATTGCATTATCTCTAGTTGCTTTGATTCATTATATTATTATGACAATTACGAATTAAGAGTGAGTTTGCCTATACTCTGAGTTTACCTATACTCGTGATTTACCAATACTAAAAGTTACTCACAATCAGACCACCAGAATAAAAGACCCAAGATTTTCTCTCATCGTAATAATATCGTAATAATCTATATGTTTGCCGTACTTTTCGCAATCGTTATGAACGCTCAGTAAAACTAATTGTAAGTATATTTTGAAAAGAGTTTACCATTTGATGCATTCTCGCGGTGTTGTAGTAGTCTAGGTTCGGCATTCGGTCGCTTCGTGTGAGGAACGTCTACGATAAATCAAACTGATCCACGATCGACCCACCTGGTCCACCGGTCCACCGAACGCGATTTCGATCTACCCGCTTGAATCTCCTACGATCGCCCAAGGCGCGAGAGCTGTCCGCCGCGAAAGCACTCGATGACACCACTGTACATGCACCACTCTCAGAATCCAACAGGTACTTGGCACCGGCGTGAGATGCGAGTCATTGGAATCCTGCGTTCGTACGCGGACGTGCTCATCGACGAGAAGACAGCGGCATCCCAGGTCGATTCAGCATCCTAACACCGTAAAGATCCGTCACAAAGATCCGCACGTCGCGCAGACTTCCCCGAGACGAGGACGGTCGGTGGCGGATTAGATCCGCCGAAAACGATGCAGCACGTGGAACCGGAACCCGATCACTGTGCACAGATCTCGTAACTCGGCGGCGGGGTCTCAATTCTTGGTCTCTATGTAAATTCGCGGTTTCGGTGGACTATCGGGGTGCTCCGAGCACCCCCGGGCTCGGCGACCGTTCGCCGGTAAAGGACAGGAAGGGAGATGAAGTAATGAGAGTAGGTACGCAAAAGGGAAAGAGACAAGAAAGGGAAAGAATAAAGAGCAGAAAGAGAGAAAGAAAGAGAGAGAGAGAGAGAGAGAGAGATGGAGTAGGATGGGCGAGCTCGAGATATATCGAGTTACCGGCACCGCGCGCGGATATTGTTTTCCGATATCTCGACCTTTGTATAGGTATTCGCCTTAAACCGTCGTACACGCAGGAGGACTCGAGGGTTACTGCGCCCGCGGGGCCTTAGCTACCAGATAGACGCGCCAGCGAAGCGATCGGGGTAGGAGCTGGGATGGGCCTGAAGGCCCGGTTTACTTCCCGCCGCGTCCGGATTGGCTGGCCGCGGCCGATCTGGGCCCAATAGAATCGCACTGGGCACCTCTGGGCGCGAGAGACGTGACGCCCAGACCGGCCCGGATTGGCCCACGTGGAGCACCAGCTTGCGCGCGGCACTCTCGTATAGACCGCCGGATAATGTCGTGGAGATTTTATTTCTTGAATAAAGGATGGGTCGTCTAAAGGATGGGCTATCGCGGGCATCTGCCCCGCGCGCCCCGCCTGCATCGTGATCGCCGACCGATTCGCGAGGATCTCGCCGCGCGATCGCGATCACGATGAAATTTCGACGTATGGTCGGAATTTCGATCTATTACCGCCGTGATCTAAAACTTTTTTTTACTAACCTCACCAATAAAATACATATTGCAGCACGAAACATCAGCGTTTCTTCCAAATTTCACATCTCGTGAACCTCGTGATTAGTTATGATTATATTATATATGTATAGTATTATCCTTTTTTAATGTACTGGTATATGAAAGTTACAGGACATTAATAGGATAGAACGCAGCAGTTTTATCCTATTAATGTGCTAATATATGTATATGAACATTATTTTTCTCCATTACCGATATCTTTCCTCGCGTGGAATAAACCTGCCATAATATTATAAAGACTTTATTTTCTGATGAAGAAATTTTGACTCAAGTTTCTTCTTAAGCCATATTACTGTATTCTCTTTTAGATTTCTTAAACGAACTTGATAGTCTCTGCAAAATTGTTTAAATAAGGTATCATCTTCTTGCGCTTTGATGATTGTACTTTTCTGGATAATATCAATCACATAAATATAAGGATCGAGGACAACTAATGTATTTATAGGTAACGTATTTAATATAAATTTAATCCATTATCGGTAAATTATGTAAATGTTTTATTATTCCTTGAGAACACTTTTTAAGTATAAGACGCGCAAAAAGCATCATCATAATGATTCTGTTATTTAACGCGCTGAGTCATGATAATTGTTAATGATTTTAACTTTTTTAACAGTAACATATCACAAAGGTTATGCGACGCTATAATGTTTTTATCACGATTTAAGTATCACTAAGGAATTTGGAACAGAAGAGAAAAATGTGTCAAACTACGCTGAAAAAAAACTCGACAAAGATAGATGACGTTGATATAGTAGATACGCTAACGACATTAACATGGCAATAAATTTGCCCCGTCGATATTTCTGGAAAGCGGTTCTCGCATCGTTTCACTAATTACACGACCGCATAGCTTCGATCCACGCGGATCGCGTTGACCACGCAAACACACCGAATGTGACCAGACCATCATTCTGGTCGACGACCCGGTTTCCAGCCGAGGGCAGTCTCCGAGGGTAGATTTTTGATCGGCTACCTGAGCAATGAACGAATGAATGGAATTCCTTCGGCAGTCCTGTAGGACATGCCCTTCCTGTTTTTAACTTTTGGCCTAAGCCCTCGACGTCCTAGACGTGCGATGACGTTGATGAAGACGCCCGGATGACTTCTTTTTGTGCTTTTAATTAACCCCGGAGTCAGACCCCTGAAGAATTAGGGCTCTTCCCATTATTAGAACAATTCAATTTTATTTTTTACGAGAATGGAGAGTGATAACTGAATTTGCAAACGATTCGTAAATTCTCGCTTTTATAAAAAACGCTTTCCTCTATGTCACAATATTTTTCACGTATTATCTCTTGTTTATTTTTTATTAATAACAAAAATTTTCCTACAATGTTCCAACAAATTATTTTAGAATTGATGTTTACTTATAATTTTATAATTTTGTTATTTTTTTAAGTTCAAAGACTTATATATTTTTTAAATAATGCGTTTGGAAAATATTATGGCAAACAATAGCATAGGATCTTAAGTTGTATATTTAAACTGAATGTTTTAAAGTTAAATTGATCTATCTTTACTCGCCCTGCTTTTTGCAGTGTCTGTGATAAACAAGTCATCAAAAATGTGCAAATTATGTCCACAATCAGCAGGCACTAATCAAACCTCTTGCTTTTCCACTCTCTATTTTGCTTCGAAATGATAACTGTAAAAACCAGCCTCTAATATCTGTCTTCCGCTGAAGTCCGCCTGTTTTTATTCGTATTCCGCCAACAGTGCATCATGTAATTCCTATGCGATCGGGCTCGTCACTTCATAGACACGTAAGGAAGATTAAGACGCTCTTTACGGTCCCGAGCGGCTCGAGGTACGAGTGGTATGCGTATGAGGGGCAGCAGCAGGAATTCCGAAGATGAAATTACCTTACGAGGAATTCCTGAATCGGTTATACGAACGCGGCAGTTAGGTCCGAATCGTGACAGCCCAGGGCATGCACGCGAGCTTAGCAAGAAAAATTTCAGATCGACCTGGCGAAATTGGAAGGAAGGCCTTTTAACGAGATACGGTCATCGTTGCGGTCCGACGTGTGGTCATCTTTTTGCGATCATTTTTTTCGACGCGTGCACTCACTCTCCGTCCCTCCGTGCCCTCCTCTCCCCCTCGCTCTATCTCTCTCTCTTTCTCTCTCTCTCTCTCTCTCTCCTTTACCCCGCGTCCGACCGACCGATTGTAATTACTTTTGCGATACTTCATCTCCGCGGCTTTTCAATTGCGCACCCGCTATCGCGCGACCCGCGCTTGCAATTTTTTTCTCCCGCTACGCTTCACGCGTATACCCATTTGCAGAGACTTTGTTTGTAACGTATCGCATCTATGTAATGCAGTTCGTGTATTTTCGCGAATGCACTATGCGCGATGGAAAATTGTTGTTCGCGTTTAATGGGTCACAAACAAACCCGCGTATATTTTCTGCGAGTACCGTATCGTGTTCCCCAAGAGTATACGACCGCATACGGGTAGCGGCTGACGTGGAAAATGTTACGCATCACAAATCGCGAATAATAAGCGTACTGTTGTTGTCAAACGGAAGAACTCGAAAATTTGAAATCGAGTTGTTTGCCTCATCGAAATGAACGAGCCGAAAACGAGAGAAAAAATATTACTTCGCTAAACTTATTCAAATATTACGTTCATAACAGCGCGTATATAATTTTACGCTAACGATAAAATACGTAGTGCTGCTTTAATTACTTACTATGCTATATATTCTTTTTGTTATGTGTTTTTAAATTTAATTACTAGGAATATATAAAAATACACACAATAAAATTACTTTAAGAAATAAAGTATATTGCTTCAATTCTCTTTATCTAAGATTAAGAGACAAAATGCGGGTAATATGCTTTTTTTATAGCTGATACTTAATAGTATCAGTCATAAAAGCATATACTGATTTGTGGTTGTGTTTAAGGGATATCGAGAGAAGATCTTCAAAGAAAAGATTCTTCTCAAAGTCCGATCACTGTAGAGAACCGGGTAGAAATTCTTCCAGCCGTCGCAGTTCCGGGGCTCGTGAAATATATTTTAAACCGTCGTTCCGGGATTTCACGCTTACTTTATACGCCAGATAATATTGTACAAGCCGATCGTCGGCGAAGACGAGGACGGGGACGCCGCGCCGCTCCGCTTTGGTGCCCGACCCGCCGCGGGACGCGCGGTGCACGCCTCGGCTACGGTATATATACATACAGTTCCTGCTCGCGAATTTAAACCGACGACGGTATATCTCAGGGCGTAACCAAAGAGGTAGGTAGGTTGGTAGGTAGGTATAAGGGGGATCTTATTGATCTGGTAGCCCGGGGCGTGTCATCCTGGGCTGTTGGCCGCAGGGAGGACCGCGGCTAACCCTAAAGCAAAGGGGGATCCCCGTGGCGTCGCGCATGCGCCCGCGAAACCGTTTTCTCTGCCCAGAGGGCTAACTTACACCAATCACCAGGAGCTAGAAACCCTTTTCGCCGAGGGGTCCTCTAAGAACTTCCCTCTTGGAAGGGGAGAAAAACTATATATTTGCCGCTTCACCCCCCTCCCCCACCCACCACCCCACCCCACCTCACTACTCTTCCCCGCTCCCTCGCTCTCTTCTGCCCTCTGCTCCAAATCCACCTCTGTTCAAATATCTCGCCCCGTGAAATTTCCCGAAGGTGAAGCGAATGTGAATCAACGAAAAACTCTTCTTGCAAGAGCTTTTGGTACAGATCTTGTTGTCTACAAATTATTGTTATGTCGGGAGCGTACTCCTTATTGTGCATACGTCGTGACTTTTGTACAAAATTATTTAAGCTGTAACAGCCCCAGTTTGGATACGACTTTGCCTATTTCGACGTATACGAGTCAATCGCGAGAAACTACAAGACCGAGAAAGCATAATTGTAAGACGATAGATGCGTTATTAACTTCAGTAATATATATTCCCAGATCCCCCTTCTTCCTCTCTTCCGACGGAAATAACATCGGAATAATGAATTGCGATAAAACGCTAGCGCAAGCAGCGCTGGCTGACGCCACGTCGCGTAAGTTAAATAGAACGCGCGATTCAAAATGCGCATCGCCTACGACTCTAAACCAGTTTCTTCACGCGCCGCGCAGCTGATGAAGATATCCCGCCCGTAACATCGTAATTACGGCTGTCAGAATAGTCGTAATTTTACCAAATGCATTCTTACGCCCGCAGAACCGTGGGGGCCGCACGTCGTATCGACGTGCAGAAGTGTTAAATGGCGCAAGTTTATTGTGGGTAATCGATACCGACGAGTGTACATACCAGGTGCAAGACCGCGCTCACGTGCATAGAAAAGAGATTGTCGGCGGGAACGTATATTCTCTAAGTCCCGGGGTATTTATCATCGTGACAAGGTCCAGTGAGTGAGTTATTGCGAATTTACATTACGTATATTTATATCCCTCCCGATGCGCAAAATTATTTCACGTCAGCACGATACTCGCTCTGGGAGTTATCGCATAATTTGCGCGAAGCGTTATTTCGCGGACGCCAATTCATTATCACTGCGCGCCGTTTCCGCATTCGCCGACGCGATAAGCAGGCCGTATAATCCGGTGGATCGTCATTTCAGATCTGACCCAATAGATCTGAAGAAGAAGCGAATTGAAAAGTCGCATCGGTGTATTTACTTAAAATAAAATCAACAAAAAGACAAGATATTTCACAAAAATACTTTTAAATTCAACATTTCTGAAACATTCTTCTTAAAAAGTCGATTATTACAAATCGTTTTCTACAAATAATGTTTTTCAGGGTTAAATCCAAAAAAGTTTCGTTGCCTCAATCGATATAAGAACGAAAATTAATAAAGATATTCGCGCGTATCTTTGTGTGTGACTTCAACTTGGTGCTTTCGAAACCTCGCTCGCAAGGAACACAACGCTGTCTTCATTTAAAGCTCGAACGGCGAGTCGGAAGACACGACCCTTGGACTCACGCATGCACGCACGCACGCGCGTGCACAGGGGTTAACGTAGCGATAACGTTACGGGCTATTAAAGGGACGTCATCCGCGAGGCGAAGCGCGAGCGGATGGCACGGGGGCGTGAGTGCCGATATTTAACGAGCACGCTAACTATTGGTACTTATCCGCCGCGGTGTTTACACGCACCGCGTTATGGACTTCTTTCGAGAGCTGTTCCTTCTTGCTCCTCCGCCTCCGGAGAAACGTCGGCCCGCGGCGCGCGCGGCAGTCGTAAATCACCGTGGAAGTCGGCGTTGCGCTTCCACCGGTCCTGCACCGTGTACAGGATGCGCCTATCGCGAGCTATCGACCGTAGCCCCGCTCCGAACGGAACAGCTCAAAACAGATCGTATATATTGGTAGAAGGATTTTATTCTCGGGGAGATAGTATATGGCAAATAAGAGTTGGGTCTGAGAAACTCGGACACGATCAAACAATAGATGATAGTGTAACGCTGGAGCTTTTTCAAGTCGCAAAATTTGCTCAATTTCCAGTACGTTCACGTTTGTTAAAAACATAGTAACAAAATTAGATATCTCGTGTATGAAATAAGTTTCTAAATTTGATGAATTTATGCTGGTATGGAAATCAATATTAATCTCCATGAAAAAAGTTGCAGAGTGAAAACTTGTACTTGAAAGGGAATAGTGTAGCTTAACTGTGCAAAATATCGAAGTAGAGACTTGAAGTTTGTGTATCGTTCAGTTGTACAAAATGTAACGTTAATCTTGACTCATTTACTAGCAAAACGTGCGTTACTTGTGTAATAGCATAAAATAAAATATTAACTGATTTTATCTAGAATTAAGTTTTAAAATTGATTCAAATTACTCGACGGACAATCGGTGTCTTTAAAGGGTAGACACCTTTATAAAAATGTAACACACGTATTCACGTATTCAAATTTGATCGCCTCCGCTCTACATAATTATCTAAATATGTATCAGCCACCCAGTATTTATTTTCGCACGGTTGCTTATTAAATTTAAGATCGTGCACTGCTAAATACACGTTGATAGCACGGTACGCTAATACGAATTCCAATGCAAATCGCCCGCAAAGATCGTCCCGATCGAGTGACGCTGTGTAACTACCGAACCTAGTTTCGATGTAAACCTACTGAAATACGGTTTTGGTAAATATCGACTTCGATTCCGGCAGTTCGGTTACCGTGTGTGCCGAACTCGGTTTCGGTAAATACACTGGGCGCAGTTAATCGAAAATTTCCGCTATCGATGTCTATTATGACATGTCTACGTTAACTTAGTCAAATTATACAAACTGCAGTTTACTGTGACATAAAGTGTGCTGTAAAAATGGGTGCCTAAAATAGGATGATATATTATTTTTTAGCTTTTTTCACAAATATAATTTTTCATAGATATTTCTTCGAAACTAATAAAAATCAAACGACGTTGGAGAAGTCACGTGAGAGCAAAGTTTAAAATTTGAAAGTTGTGTATAAGATAGAAAAAATCAGATCCAAATTTGTGGGAGATACACACTTATCTTTTGTATATTCTATTCACACACTTATCTTTTGTATTCTATATTAAAATATACGAGTCTTCATTTTTATATTATATTTTTATATATTTTTGCAAATATAAAAAGAGATTACAAGAAAAAAATATAAATGTTCGATAAAAAGACTGTAAAATTACAAACGCTGTAAACAAAATATTTTAATAAATAAACCACACAGACATTGCAAGACACGCAATGGATCGAGCAGATTTTACTGGGTGCTTTCATCAGAAATATGTAGCCGTCACTCGCTCGTATACGCGTGTGCAAGGAGAAACCCCTAGTCTCGCCTACGGCATTCTAAACTCTTTCCCTCTCTGTCTCTCCCTGGCGATCGTTATCGTATCCCGATAAATCGGGCGCGGTTTATCGTTAGATACAAGTGTGAAGATAAGCGTCGAGAGCCATCGTACCCGGTGCGCGTACAGATTGCCGTAGTAAAAGAAAGCGGAAGATATTGTGCGTAGAGACAGGTTGTAATTCGCGTCGAGATGCTTCAAGAAAAGGAATCAACGGCGCGAATGATAGCGGAACTAACTAATAATGGAAGCTGCAAATAATTATTAGGTACAGCATCACGCTAAAGCTAGTGAGACAGAATGTTCCATGTCTTACTTTCGAGTAAGAAGTATTTCGCTGCGTAGGAAGTTTTGACAATCGCAATAATTCATCAGAGTCTGTCAAATAGAGTTTTCAGCGGCCAGGAAAGTTAATATTAAAGTCAATGAAGAAATCTCTGAGTAAACCGACATGAGCAAACAATCGAGCTTTTCAATTTAAAATATGAATTATCTTCCTCCCCTCTATGTAGTCTATTTGATTTAGTTCCCTACGTGACAGAGATTGATGCTAAATAATCGACGTGATCATGTCATTTCTAGAATTCAGGGTCTGAGATAAGCGGAAGGAGGAGATGGGAGGGGAGGAACGCCGCTCGTCGTTACATCCGACGCAATCTGGACGCCGAATCTTCGTGGTCCACGAGGTAAGCACCGAGCCGCGGCGAAAAAGATGAGTCGCGATACCCACTCTCGAAAATTCGCAACGGGTCCCCGCAGACACCCTCATCAGAAGAGAAGAGAAGGAGAAGAAGGTGGAGAAGAAGAGGCACCAACGTTCATCGCGCCCTTCCTTCCTTCGGCGTAATCCACTTCGTGTATCCTCTAGTTGCTTTAATGCGTTGTTCGCGATTTCCTCTCGGAGCGCGAAGAGCAGAGAGGCATGCGAGAACGACGAGAAGAACGAGACGACGAGGACGACGACAATGACGACGACGAAGACGATGATGACGACGACGACGAAGGGCTGCGAAGAACGAAAGCATAGAAGGGGCGGACGAACGCGGAGGGGGGAGAAGAAGGGGTTAGACGTCGGTGCATAATCGATGATCACAGTCATAATAAATGAAGTATGTCTTGGTAGGAGGTGGGTAAGGGTGTAGGGTACCTGACGACGGCCTCGGGCGTCCGCAGGAAGATCATCTTCTCCGGCCGTAATCCGAGGTGTGCGTCGCGTATCGCGTATCCGATCGGAATCTCCGGCGCTCCCCGGGACCGGACCGAAAGTAGCTAATCATAATAACGTGCCGGTACCCTAGTACCCAGGTGCGTGCACGCCCCGCTACGATTACCCGACATTATAAATTTCAGTTGCCCTCGAACGGACGCGCATACGCTCCTCGCGCTCGCCGTTCCTCCGCCCTCCTGCGAAGACGCGAAAGAAATGTACAGCTTCTCTCTCTCTCTCTCTCTCTCTCTCTCTCTCTCTCTCTCTCTCTCTTTCGCTCGCTTGCTCGCTCATTCCGGCGCGCCGTCTCGGCCTTTTTCACGGTCATCGTGACGGAAATGATCGTTGGACGAATGGCGGATTATTCGGTATCGTCGCGCCGGTCTTTCTCTCAGTTAGGATTTCAACGCTATACAAATTCCAGAACAAAGAATTTAAAAACATTAAGTTTAATTGAAGAAAGCTTTGTGCAAAGAAGCATTGTATTTTAATGTATATTTTAGACGAGTAACAAAGGGGGTCCTTTGAAACGATCATAGGAACGAATAACGAATAATTCACGAGCATCTGTTATGGCGATCCGCGTCTGGAAGCTGCGCACTCTTTCACACTTCTGTTATTAAGGGAAGTAATGAAATTACCCTAGAGAAATTTATGTGCTCTACTACGATTTATACGATCCTGCGGCGTCCCCTTACAGCTTTGCAAAATATGCAAAGCCGTAAAATGGACGTATCGTATATTCGCGTCTCGGTACCGCAACCATCTTTGGCTAAAAGTATTGTATTTTTTGACGCACGTCTATATACAAACCCGCGCATCCGAAAGCGAAATACAGAAACGGAGAGCCCTTATATTTTAGTTACACCGCATGAATGTTAAAAATTCATCGCGAAAAACGGGAATGCATTTACATAACTGGAAATATAATTTCATATATATAAAACGATTATTATATAAATTAAAATGAAGATCTTGTTGTATTCTTATAACCTAAGTATTCACATCAATATTAAATAACCCTGTATCTATTAAAAAATAATCGCCATTTTTCTTAGTTTATCCCTTAGTACATATAGATAAAAATATTCGATGGACATCTTACTTCATAAGACATCTTACATCATTCAACCTGTTTCCCATGCAAAGTAATGCCTGACAAGTTTCTGAATCAAATGAATCAAAGATAGGGAGTCGAACACGGACGACAGAGGAAGGGGGAGAGAACTGAAGTACGTACGGAAGATAGAAAGGTAAAAAGATGAGAGAGATATCCCGTCGAGACAAGGGGCGATGGGACATATGGACAAAGGCGCAGGATGTATAAGACCGGAGCGCGGAAGGGAGAGTTGAGCGGAAAGAAAGAGAAGCGGAAAAGCGTATAGGAGGCGAGGAGACGGGCCCCTCGACGAGGGAAGAAGGATCCTCGACGAGGAGAGGGAGAATCGAGTCGGAGAGGCACCGAAGTTGGAATTGATCGGAGGAGGAAGGATTGCAGGGACGAACGCGGAGGGTCGCCTGCAGCGCAAGCGCCCCTCAGGCGACGTCACATTGATTCCTCCGGGAAGAGCTTACAAAATGGCCGCCGGCGTTCCATTCCTTCCTTGCTATTCGTACGGGGTAGGCTTCCGTCTATCTAGGTCTCTTTGTCTGACGGGGGTGGTATGTATGCGCGGATACGGGGCGGCTGCCGTGGCGTCGGCGAGAGCGGTGTGAGGAAATCGATGCACCTTGGAGGCACTACGAAACTGCGTTTCTCTCTCGTATAATCTCGCTAGCTCCAGCCTAGAAGAGACGACGACCGGATGGCTGGCTGGTTGGTTGGCTGGCTGGATGGGCGAACGAAGGAGAGTTACCAGCGCGGAGGGAATTGAATTATCAACCGAGGCGGAAGGTGCAACCTCTAAAGATAAACTGCCTGCCTAAAGTGAATCTTAATCTGATACTGACGATGTAACCGTTTATCGGATACCACCGGCAAATAAGGTTGCCGCGGCCCACCGGGGTTAGACGACACAGTAGAACGCACAGCTCTCTGTTCGTCGATCGGGAGCAATGCTGCCGATTGTGAGTTACGTTGCACAATGCCGCCCCCCTATGTGAGCTGTTCTTATACGTACAATTAAATGCAACAGCGCAACGTAACTACGCTGAATAATAATGTACAAAGCAAGATTTGTATCAGTCGTTGATCGCCAAAGCCTCAAAATTTAACTGCATGCACACAGATCAAATTCTAATATGCAAATTTACGTCTCATCATAGGTAGAGTAGGAAGATACAATTTCGCATTGGAGAGAAATTTAAAGAGAGAATTCGAAAGTGCCTGTAACAGAATTATAATATACGATGCTCTTAAACCAAACGCGACATTGATTTTTGAGGATGACGATGACGAGATACAAATCTCCCTTTTCTCCGCTCAGTCATTTACGTGTCGTCTTCGTGAATCTTGTTTCCCTTTGAAGAAATAAAGACGACGTTCAAAGCGACGTTAAGCTCTCGCATCAAGCGCAACCGGACAAACGCGAAATCCGCTTCCTCGACTCTCCCGATCCAATCCGGGTTGCAAATTTCATCGATTACGACGCGCGTCTGCCACAATGCCTCGAGAGCAGCCTGATCACGGACCGTTCTACGCTCTCGCATCGCCTATGGCCTCCACGCACACACGCACGCACATACACATATACGCACGCGGGTACATGTGTAAGAGTGGACGTGCGCGCGGCCGAGCCGGAACATCGATATCCCGTCGCGCCATAAATATTAAGAAACCCTATAAATAAAGTCGCCGATTATAATAAGACGAGCGGTAATGTCGTGCATCAGGTACGCGCACCTGACGCGAAGTCACGGCCGGCATTATCCTACGAAGGCAGGATAATTAGGCTTAAATATCGCGGCGGTCATGCTGGAGCGCGAGGCGGGCATTCGGTGATCATCAATGGAGACGGCGCGTCTTGTTTTACAATCAAAACGCAAGTACCTCGGCTCTCTCTCTCTCTCTCTCTTTCTCTTTACGAGCGTTGGTAGTGCGAGAAAAAAGAACAGAAAATAAAAGAGAAAAACGCGGAGCGCATGCGTTGCGAGCTCTATCGCGCGGAAATTTCAATTACGCTCGCATCCTGTTGCCACGTTGACGTGTACATCTCATGATTGTACGTATTTGTCAGCGAGATTATAACGTTAGGAGAGTGTCGATGACAATTACACGTGTTCACAATAGCTGATATAGAACGTATGGGCGATCAATCGACATGCGAATACGTTCGGTTAAGCACATTGGAAGCTTATTGTACAACGTTGTAATTTACTGCTGCTATCGCAACGCTTAAACGCAAGATAGTCGCGGATAAATATATTAATTTCGTTTTCGAGAAATTAGTTTCGACTTTTCTTCATCTCGAAGTTTTTGAGAACGAATTTTTAAAGCAGTGTGTGCGATTCGTTCCTCATTGGATATTTTATTTCTTGGAATATGGCAGGATGACACGATCAAAATACACGCTACAATTCAATAAAAAGTAACAAAAAATATTCATTAAAAGAAAAAAATTAAGCGTTTGCAATTATCTTGCAACAGGTATCTTACTGCGCGCATTATCATAAACTTATTGGATGGAAATTAGTGGAAGAATTATCGGAACGATTTTGCGATCGTTATTATGACGCACAATGTAGAATAAAGCAAATGTATTCGATAGATACCTGCACGTGTCCAATGTAATTTATACTTCGATATCAGGCCACAATTTAAAAATTATCTGTAATTATACTATAAATATCGTGCGTCCACATTTATATATTTATATATCTCGTGTCTCTCCGCTATTAACAAATCATAAAAAGTAACAGTACGAAACGTGTGGAAATTAATTTACAAATTTCGCATCTAGTAATTTCACAAATGCCATCGACATATTAATAATTTTAGCTTTAGCGATAATTGGAAATAAATCTCTACGGATTTAGCGATAAATGATGTACTCAGTAGTACCTAAATATTTTCCTTGAAATTGCAACGCGATTCTTCGTATAATAATCGTGTAAATTGTTAAAACTTGTTTTCATACGAAAAAACGGTTTCCTTACTTATTATCACGGCAGGAGAATTGCTAGGTATTCACAATGATTGCCCAGTATTACGATGTCATGATCCACATGTGTATCCGTAAAATATAAAACGTCGTATATTATGTCTTAATTTTTTTGTATTTTCGATATTATCAAGTATGGTTATTAATAAGAACAATTTCTTTAATGTGTGTAGGGCTGGTCTCTTTAATACTTTTGAATACATGTTTGACACATAAATGGTCTTTATAAATATATAATCTTGCGAGATAGTGATAAATAAAATACAGCTGCTTATTCATAATTGTTTCGATGCAAATAAACATCAGCGTTTCCATAAAATAATTATGGGCATTTAATGAAACAATCAGATTAACATTTTCAATCAGAACGTTTCTGATATTATGTGCGCGCCACGTCTGTTTTTATATTTATTGGAAATGAGTTCGCTTGTGTTCCTACCTGCAATTACGAGTACTTGAAATACATAAAAAATTACATAACGCCTCTAATTAATGCGGCAGCAGAGCACGGACAAAAGGTGGCTATACTCTCCCTCTCGCTCTCTCTTTCTCCCTCAACCACCGCTCGTCAAACGCCAAATCGTTTGAACGTTCCACACGATCGCGTGCTGATACACGTCGTTACCGGCATGCCCCGCAAACCCACCCTCAAGTGGGGACTTTCAGTCTGCGGTGACCATGAAATGACGCTTCAATATGCATGCGGTGCGCCGACGTTCTTTCACCCCTTCGTTCACTGCGATGTCCCTTTTCCCCTCTCGGCTTCCCTCGCTCGTTCACTCGTCTCTTTCTCCCTGTATATTTCCCTTTTTTCTCTGTTTCTACCCTCCCTTGCTCTCTCTCTCTCTCTTTCTCTCTCTCTTACACTTTTTCTCTCTCACTGTTCTCGTCGGATATACTCTCCAGTAGGTTGGTTGCTACTAATGTCGGCTGGATCATTATCCATTCTCTCTCCCCTCGTTCGAACCACCCTCGATACCTCTCGCTCCCTCTTTTCTCATCCGCATTGCACCCCCTCTCTCTCTCTCTCTGGCACACACATACACACATACACACACTCTCTATCTCTTTCTCTCTCTACTTCCTCCCGTTCATCGCGTCGTCTCTCTCTGGTTACCCGGCAATCGTGATTTTCCGTCCCCGCACCGGCGCTCAACGTAAACCGAGATCCGCCGCCGCATGAGAGCGGGCCAGATGTGACTACATTCCGCTTTGTGTCCCGCGGGTTAGCGAAATTCCCGTGCGAGCAAGCGAGAGAGCTCGTCCGCCGCTGCCGATGGTGTACCACGATGCATTCCCCACATGATTCTCTCTCTATCTCTGTTACTCTTCCCCCCTCCTCTACTCGGTGCATCTGCATTTCTACCTCGTTTCCTGGTCGCGTCTTTCATTGGCCATCCGTTCTAGAACGAACTCGAAAATGACTAACATTGTTGCAAAAACGAGTCGTCTAGTATGGAACATAATTCTAACTCAATTCTAAGATCCAAATTTAACTTGTAATAAATTAAGAGCAAGTCTAAAGAGCTTATATTCTTTTTAATGTATCGTACTTTGTATCACATAGAATTAATTATGACTATATGTACCATTTTAATGTTGTTGTTGTTGTTATTATTTAAATTAATGATATTTTTTACTTCATTACTGTTATATTATTAGTATTTTATTACATACACGTGCGTGCACGTATGTACAAAATACAAGCAGAATTATAAGAGTAGTCAATATATAATAATAACGTAAAATATAGATGACGAAATACAAATAATAAAAAATATTAATATTTAATATACACACATTTAATGTGATAACACAGACACATATCCCAAATATTGTTTCCATCAGTATAAATAAATAAAATAAATAAAATAAATAGATAAATAAAATAAATAATTTAACTTTACGTAATAATTTTTATCTGAATTATTATTATTTTAACAGTTAATTTATTTATCAAACTTTGATATTTGAATTGTTTTCATGTGAGTTTTAACATGTTTTTATTTTAGATTACATGTTTTTACATTACATGTTTTTTTTTCTCTTAAAAGTGAAAAATTCAATACAGATCACACGACATTAAAGAAATACATATCTATGATTGTAATAAAAAGGAAAGCAGATTATTATAAAATTATAATTATATCGTAAAGTATATACGAGGCCATATATTAAATTCTGATATTGTTATATGGTAATATATGCATTGTTATCACAATGTATCGCATAACGAACGACGTTATTATATTGCAAAGTTGTTGCACGCGCACACAAATACTCATAGTCCCATTTGTGCATCTAAAATTAATATCGGCGTCGGCGAACAAACATCGAGCGCGGCCAGGTTTTCGTACCTTTGAGTCTACTGATCATCGGGCTGCTTAATCATTGGTATACGTGTGCCCACGATGTAATATCTAATAAAGCAGAAATGATTAAACAAAGGAACAGTACACACCGTCGTTCCCTCAGGCAACGTGTACATTGTAGTTCGGTACGCAGCTGACACAGCTATTGCAATTTCAAAGCAATAATAATACAGTTCGTAAACACGGGCAATTACTAAATGCGGAGGATTACGTTTAGAACATTAATTTGGCGTTCAGAAGATTATCATTGAGCTAATATCCTTTACGTGTTCTGAAACTGTAAATTTCGCCAGTAGAACGTTAGTAAACTTCGAATGCCCTTGCGCATGTTTGCCTACCAAAGTGTTAAATGTAATGTAACATTATTAATTGTACATATCATACATAATCGATGTGATATATACATTACAAACTCACATATTGCGAATATATTAGAACGTAATATCTTCCAATTCGTTATATAACACCAAAGTATGGCGATGATAATAAGGTAGAATTATTTCTTGTGATCTGTTCTTTAATTATAATATTTAATAAAATCAAAACTTCTAATTATATATTTTTTAAGTATGAATATGAATTTTAGGTATGAATATAATACTAACGTCGAATTATTATTATAAATTATTATTATAAATTGTATCGATAACAATTATTTACTGTTGCCTCATTTACTTCCTAGCCATCAATATCAGAACCAATAATTTTATTTTATAGTTTAATATCCTTCTTTCAGTCACTGAATTTAGAAACAAGAAATACTTTTTAAAAAAGCAACTTTTTACACAAAGCCAATAGCACTCAAAAATTTACATTTTATTTCTCAAAGGATTATAAAATATATGACAATACTAATATTTTCATTTAGTACAAAATTGAATTTTTAAAAATAATATTTTTTAACTATTTTATTGGTGCACCAAATATTTATCAGGATTCCTATAGTTCTGCCGCGTTCGCGCATTTATCTTTTTTATCTTTTCCATTCAAACATTCTAAACAATAGATTCTTCTTACGGAATCATACGCGGATATCTGTTGGGGAAACGACCAGGCAAATCGCGCATAGATAGATACGCGTGGCCACGTGCCGAGAGATCGCACGGCGCTCACTTCCGCCGTGGTCGTCGAAATCCGGCGTGTTAGCGCCGAGAGCGGCAAGATTGATGTGCCTGGTGTCAGAAACGTAATTGAATGAGTGGCTGGTACCTGCGTCGGTGCCCGTGGCGAACGCCGCCGCTGTCCTCGCTCTTAATTCCGCCGCTCGCGGGTACGCAGGGGTTTAGGAACCCTAAACCTGCGATCAATTAACGGCGAACACCTGGGACGCACGTCCGCACGTCAGCCTCGGAATCCCGAGTGTTCCCTCATCGATTCGAACCTCCCGTCCACGGGGGTCGTTACACGTTTCTGCTGATTCGGACGACGCGATCACGTACCGATAAAGCGAACTGTCTGATAAAGATTCTATTTCGCAAGACTCTATACCCGCAACCTTCTACTCTTAGAGTTTCTACAGACTGTCATTTAAATTTTTGGATTTGTATTGCGATTTAACGATAATAGCATTCCACCTTCTTCTAACATTGTCATCATACTTTTTCGCTATTAATTCTTTACGTGGACGTGCTTCTTGATACAGCTTATTTATTTTATTATATTATACCATGACAATATACTTTTGTTTTAACTTTAACCGACGCACGAATCATGTAAGTACTCTATTTTATTAATTTTGACTTATATTCATCTTAATTTATGTTATACATCGTTAATATTAAAATTTTCAGTTCATACAATTTGATTTATTACTGGTACAATTGTCCGAATTTTACGAAATGTTTTTGTGAGATAAATGAAACGTTATGCACTTGATAAGGACCGGAATCTCGGTTGAAACGTTGTGCTAATCAACTAAATAAATATTGCCAGTTTGGTCGAAGTAAATGAGTCTTCTATGAGTTTATTATTTATTGGCAAAAGTTCAATTTTTATATTAATTCTTTAGCTAACATGAAGTGGATCTTTTTCCATCATATCTGTTTCAGACATTAACTAGTTGAGTAAGCGCTTAGCAGGTACGGGACATTCTATATATGATATGAATTCCAGTATCGGGCAGTTTGGACCAATCGTGAATACAGTTTACACGAAATTATGCCATTTAGCACAACGATAATTCCGATTACATTTAGTGATGATTCGGAGTGTAAATTGATTCAAAATGTGCTAAATGTCCTAAACACAGTTTAGGAATTTCGTGGGTTATGCCTCTGCGCGATTTAGAAGATGTATTTTATGTTAGAAATATACTTCAAACTTTAATGCTTTCAAATTTTATTTTGTATGAATAAATTTTCTAAGTTATATTTAGAAAACCTTTTATTTAAAAATTTCTCTGAAATTTAGGATATTGAGTAGAAATAATTTAAAAGTGGCACGTGCAAAATATAAAGCCTTTACAGAGTTTTTTCAGAGATTAATAATGTCGATCCAATCACTGCGAAAAAGCTTTTCTATGCGGAAAACGCAACTAGCTCGCATACCTTTGGCGGTTCGCAAGTTGATTCTTGTGTAAACGACGTCCTTGTACGAGGCTCGGATTCGTTAGAGCAAACGTAACCAGTCGCGCGCCGTGTCCTATTTCTCTTCTAATTCTACAAGCTTGTGGAGCTATTTCAATTACCGCTGGACGGCAATTTTTCTTTGATCCGGGAGCATTTAAATAAAAGATCACTCGGTTTGTACGCGCGCAAGAGAGAGAGAGAGAGAGAGAGAGAATGTTCTTTGCATCTTCTTACGAACGTCTGTAGTGCATCGTTCACTCGTGTCCCTCAGCGAACCCTTTTATATGTCACTTGACCCACAATTTCAGTGGCGCTATTTTTAGACGGTTTTAAAAACTTCGTCATGTAAATGTCTTGAAAAGTGCACTGCGTGCCGTTGTGTTTTGCCCTATATTCCGCTCTTTACCGAGCAGCCCGATTTTGCGAAAAGAGAACAAAGTGAATAGAGTTACGGGAGCTTGCGAGGCTGCTTGTGTGCCTTCGATCGTCATCAGTCAGTGCAAGTAATTGATTCCGTTTACGTTACAGTTACTATTAGCGCCAGGGCAATTATCGTCGCGTTTGTTTAGCAAACACGTATAGTTGTGCGCTGTACCTAAGCGCTATCGTTCATTTGCAATTCGTCCACTACACGTAGGAACTCGGTCAGATTTTATAAATAAAGCTATTTACAAACAAAAATTTAATTGCTTTAGTGTTTCATTTTTTTTTACTCCAAGCTTAAATCGCTATTTACGATTTTTTATAGCCGTTTTTTTCTATCATATTTTTCTCGAAAATCATATAACATAAAACGAAATTTTGATATGATTTAATTATGTAACATCAAAAATATTAAATGGTGATAAGAAAAATAGAAGTTCCGAAATCAAGTCCTTATACTGCATGTACTTTAACTCGAGGAAGTTAAAGGGATACGTAGTGTGGGAATCTCACGTACGCCACGAAGGAATGTGTGGAATGGAGGGCACGAGTGGGCTAACCACCCATTAAGAGGAGCCCTAATCTCTAATTATTTAATAAAAATATGTTTACGACGTGGCGCATCGTACGCCCCCTTCGAGCTTGTCTTGCACCTTTTGCTTGTTTCGTAGAACGTGGTGGGGGCCGGGTCTTCAAAGGGGTCGGAGGTCGATCTAACGAGCCGACGAAGATACGAAGAGTCGAAAAGAAAAGAAGTCATGCACGCGCGAATATGTGCCAAATTTACAATTTGATTGGGTAAAGACCGTCGGCAATCTTCGACATACTCGCAAAAGATATTTCAATCACTTGATTTCCAACTAAATTTAATCAAGTATATTTTCATTTAAAAACAATTTATAATAACAAATAAACGATACGTAATTCAATGTTAATTTCTCCTATCAAAAATATTTGATAAAGTTTAATTTGATAATGTTTGTATGTGCCATCGTAAATGTATTGAAATACAATATATGGAAAACATATATTGATATATTTTATATATAATTACATATATATGTTTTTATACGAAAAATTTTTTCCCGGAGATGATTCCGCAAAATCATCCTATTTGCCTATTTAACATTTAATTTTTTGACTTTACTATGTTACGGGGATTACTCGAAACGACGAATATCCGCGTTTGCTCCCGATCTATATACTTTTTTAAAATAAGTAAGTGAGGGAGGGAATGCCCGGCGAAACATTTGCCCCATCACGGATCGCCGCGTAGCTGAATTGGAAGCCCGGTGCTCTTCTGTTCAAACACACCAAGGTGCCGTGTGTACATTGGTTTCGTTCACACACGTCTTTCCGCGTACACGTACAGATACACGTGCGTATATGTATTCTCCACCACTGATCGCAAAGGGGTCTAATATCGTACTCCGCTTTGTCGCACTCTTGTTTACTTTGGCCCATTCTTGTCGGTATCGATCCTGTCCGCAACTCGGCGGAAGATCGAGGATAAGAAAGACGAGAGAGAGAGAGGGGGGGGGGAAGAGAGAACGGGGCTAGATTTTCCACGACGTCTGTCTCCATTCGACTTTAGCTGCATCAGAAAACGAGAAATTTTGGGAGAAACTTCACTAGACCGCAAATCATATAGCACCGCGAATGCCCATGATACATTAACAGCAACGGTGTATCTTGCTCACATACGCCAAGTTTGTACAGACACAACTCTTATACAAACGTAACTCTTTCATCTGCTGTATACAGAGATTAAGATGAAAAGAAAAGCTGATCACCGGCGCGAATCAAAGCAACGGACGCGTCTTCGCTAGCGAGTTTTCCAAGAAACCTTCTCATCCTCTCACAATATTTCACCGCTGGTCTCGTGAAACTCTCCCACAAGGATACTGTAAATTCCAAGAGAATCGCATCTCGGAAAGTGAGCGAGGGAGGCACAGAGAGAGAGAAGGAAAGAAAGAGACAGAACGAGAGAGAGGGGGGAACGGTTGCCTAGCCGAAACAGCCGAAAACTGTGGTTATGCTCTTCAAGAGCCACTAAAAGGGTGCCTACCTGCCAGAACCATTGATTACCGAAACGCTTCCCACACAGTCTCGCACAGTCGGAACAAGTCAAACTCGGTTAAAAAGCGCTAACGGAGTTCACGAGGCACGGTAAGTATATCCTTGCGCCACTTAGAGACCACTGTAATTTCCATTAGGGATTTCGGCATGTACTCCCGCCGCACGAAGAATAGTCTCGGCCCGCGATTTCTCTACGCCCCGGAATGCCATTACGCGGAACCGCGAATTCGCGATCCAAATTGGAAGTTCTCCCATGCTGCCCAGGAAACCGAGAGGGCAAAAAATGATCTTAAAATATTAAAAAAAACATTCGCATTTCCGACGTATGTACATCGCACTGGAGATATGCAAAGTGACGACATAGTAAATTACATGACATGATTATTTTCTGGAAAGTGACTAATATTTACTCGTATTTATGATCAATCAAAAATGTGTTTTCCTAAGATTGGACTAAAGAATAACGCGAAAGTTGCAAGAGGAAACCTGTGATCTCGCTGAAAATACTCTAAAACCCTCTCTTATAATTTTTTAAACTATTCATCAATCAAATTTATTGACATAACTTATTATTACTCCCCGCAATATTCATATAATAATGATATTTTTCCTCTTTTACAATTATATTTGATATACACATGAGGAGATTATTCTTCGTGCAGAATATAATCGATAGACATTGATTGCACAATGCCAGTAAGAGCGGTGTTTATCTAGAAGCGTCGTCATTAGAAGCAATGATTATCCCATATTTGCGGCTACAAGACGAGGGACTTCTTGCTTGCGTGAAGCCATGATTCAGTACTGGATAATGTAAAGGACAATCGGAGGTGCTTAAAGAAGGTGACGTAAATAAGAAATTACAGTGATACGTATCTGAAGAATCATGACGAGCGATTAATCGACGATTAACCTCGCTTAAGTCATTCTTATTTTGCATATTTGCAATAATTCCGTAAAATTCAATTGAACGATAATCGATTTTTCAGGCATGATATTTATTTTAGTATCTTGCATTTTAGTGCATTTTAGTATATATTGTAAACTTACTTGTTAAGCTAAATGATGTTAATATTGATCGAAATTTATGTGTACTATTCTCACTAGCGTGTATTCTATGTGTGCTGTGGAAGTACACGATTTTTAACACAGATCGGTTGTCATTCATGAATAATAAGAATTGGTTTACAAAAATAATTAAGCTTATTATTTGTCTATTGTCCACCTATTTGTATCCATATATCATTTCACTTTTATGATTTTATGTAGCATCTAGAAATCAAAACTGCCGCTTTTTTATCTCTAACAAAACTATTCTCTCTCATAAATAAAATTTTTATAATTAACCTGATAAGAAATACAATATGTTATATAGAATCGTAATATATTTAATATTGTTAAAACTTGTTTAAAATTTCTTACGATATAAAAAAAAGCTCATCCCCCTTCCCCTCCTTTTATTTTTCACTTGACACAGGCAAGCGCAAGCGACGATGCCGCGCAAAAGTTAAATAAAAGATCTCGGCTGGCGGTTGTGGAGATTCTAACATAAAGATAGGCATCTAGGAGGTCTACGTGGGAGGCGGATTTGAGCGCACCACGCCATTTCCTCGATCGGCGGAGCGGTGATTCGCGGAAACCCGAGACTCCGCGGCGAAATTTCTCATGAGCCAGATTAGCGGTGTTCCTTTCGTTTCGGGTCTCTCTTTCTCCCCTTTCTGTCTCTCGGCAAGTAGACGTATACCCGGGCCAAGGGGGATCCCCGGCTAGAGAAGAAGGAGGCGCCAGGGCGTTCTGGCGGGGTCAACTAACCTTTTCATTAGCTAACCCCGTGCAAGCCGCATCAACCGCGGCCTATAAAGTCCTAAAACATTGACGCGAACACCGGCGATCCCCTACGGGACCAGCCGGCGTAGCCACGGACAAGTATATAATTACCAGCGTGCCGCGGATAAGCCTAATAATTTGGTGGCGCCATGGAACACACGGGCGTTTGGAGACACGCGAGCGGTAATTATCACCTAAACCAGATGGAGGGGCCTCGTCCCGATCTCTCGTTCTTCATCGCGTCTCATCTCCACCCACGCGTCGGCTGGCGATTAAAGCCGCCCTGAATTATTAACGTCGCAAGCAGTTCGATCGTCCGTATTAATCTTGCCAGACATCGAAAATTGTATTCAAAATCCCAACAATTCTGCGTATTGTTTTTTTTATCGTTCGTGAAGAGTAAAAATTCGTGAAAAATATCGAATAGTGAAAATTAAGATTTGTCTTGTAGCGCGTACAAATGTCATTGAAATTACTTATCCAATCGTATAAATATATAAACGTACGCCCACGCTATCTTTATTTCACAAACGTACCTGCTAATTCTCATTCCCTGAAGATTTTTAAACAGGATTAGATTTCGCTGCACGAATTCCATTCACTTGTAGATTTATTCGTTATGTACCTGCAAAGTGCAATACGCGAATCGTTTCGCTTCTCCAACATCGAGCAATTATCTCCATAGCGTTTAAGGCCTCGTTAGCCAATATTACTGTTATATTGGCTTGTCTACATTGACTTAAACCCATTTCAGATCTTATCGTAGATAACTCGTGCGATTACTTAACGCATGCACGCTTAAATGCTCGGAGACACGCGAAAGATAATTATCCTGTGCACCAGAACGAGCTTTGCTCCGATTCTTTTCGCAAGATAGTATGTCACCTTCGCGTAATACCGAGATACTTATCTTGCTATGTTTACGTGTCCCTTATATTATATAATTTATTGCACATTACTAGAACGAAAAGAATCACTGCGGGACTATTTAACAAATGTAAGCAATCAAAGTTTAATTAATTATTACTATTAAGTTTCGTGAAACTTAATTTACAACTTTCAAATGAAATTTTTCCCGCGCTCTGTATCTGTGTTTAAAAATATGTAATTTTGACTACAATTACATACGCAGACGGATTGTCAATTCTGTAATTTTCGGAGCTCCGACATTCGAAGGATATATTTAACTTAATTTACAGCGGGCTAACAACGTGACAACGCGATAATAAGCGCCTTCAATGTAGAAATACGTCTCTGTTAAAGAGCGCTACACGACCCGCATTTATGCATAATCGTCAGTAATGCGTGCGAGCTTAACTAGTAATGATCCGGTGCTTGGTCACAATAAGAAGTTCGCCTTGGCCACAAGCGAGACGCTTAAAAAGCGATGACGATGCAATTTCCGCCGCTTATAAATTGATTGCGCACAAATCTCGCGCGAGCGACACGTGCACTTTTTTGCGATCGCAATTACGAAATCCATTTACTTCACGAGCGAGCATAAAAAAGAGACGCTCCGATAATACATTCGCGTAAACTGGCACCAATCTAAGTTTCAGACGCCAGAGTTTTAGCACTACCTTAAAATCGTATCTACACCATGTTGCATTAACGCGTAAGCGGTTTTCACTGTTATGCTTAGCTTTTCGCCGCTACGTTTAATTCCCTCGCGGATTTGCAGCGTTACATCGACGTGTACGTGTACCGGAAGACGTTCTCGCGCGTCGAACGTAAAACAGCGGTTCGCGGGGTGTGTCGCATCAGCAGCAGATAACTATAATTAGAGGGGCCACGGAGGCACGCATCTTTGCAACCAACAATTGTTATTAAGTGTATCCGTTTGTGCAACATGGCCATAAGTAGACAAGTTAACAGACAGACAAACAGCAGACAGACAAGCCCTTGGCCCGAGGCGACGCGACGTGGAGCTGACTATCTACTAGATCCAATTGCTCTCTGCCATTTGTGCACGCAGAAATTCGCATTGAAATTTGATTTACCTAGCATACGCAGCGTTAAGATATGTTGACCAATTCTACTTTCAGCTGTCATTATACTGTATCTTAAGAATCGAGGGTATCGAAGTCGTGTCGTTCAGCGGAAACTTTAATTAAACTTGATGGACAATCGGACATACGATGTAATTTATATTAAACATATATTTCCTGCTGTTTATTCATAATTTTGGGAAAAAATTATGATGCATTTGTGAAGTCATATTAAAATTTATATTCAAAGAATTCAAATATATGAATATACGACGGCGGAATAACATATGCAAAAACGTTGGCATAAATGTCTGTATCTTAGCAAACATTAAAACAGCAAAATTATATAAAAGCAAAAAAAAATTTTATACACGAAGAGAACAGTTTTGCTGAAGTGAATTTGAATAGACAAAGAGAAGGAATTATACATATAAATTATTTCATACACGGAGAGAACGGTTTTGCTGAAGTATCTAATAATTTAGCCAGATATATATCTGAAAATAATTTTGTTGGACCATCAAAATAATTATGTAGGACGTTCTCTCTCTCAAGCTGATTGCTAGACTGTCAAAACTTTTTGCAGCATTATTATTATGCTTCAGTGTCCTAATAACTATTTCGATCGTCCAACATTTGGTGAAATTTTTAAAAACTTCTCTCCGTGTATGAAATGATTTATATAATTCCTTCTCTTTGTCTATTCAAATTATTTGTATAACGTAGCTAAATATGCTTAGAAATCTAAATTTTTCTGAACGATTTTTTAAATTTTCCGTCAAAAAATTGTACGATTGCAGGAATAGGATATCGCAAGAATTGAGGCAAAAATCGAGCGAGTATTCCTCTCGCAACCGGGCAGAAACAGATTCTATCCGTGGCAATAAAATATCGCGAGGGTCCAATCTCCTGCGCGCGATATCCGTATCACAAATTAAGCGTCGCTTGATTTTCTTGAAATGGAGGGAGAGCGCGCGCATACGCGAAGCACTTAACTGCTCCCACATGTACGTATCCGCGCAAATTGCCAGATCCTGTATCGGCGAGCCCTAAGGATATGCACGCTCTTCGTTCTAGCAAGAGCAGCGGCAAAGGACGAAGCCGACGGACGGACGATCGGTCGGACGGACGGACGGACGAACGAACGAACGAACGGACGGACGGATGAACGGATAAAGGTACAGAATGCGCGTGCGTGGGCGGTGCTACGTCTTACACGTGTTTCCACGTAGAACCCCAAGGTTGGAGAACGAGTGGCAGTTGGCTAAGGATAAACCACTGAAAGGTAAACCTGCTGAACGTCGCTTGAAGTCGAAAGTCTCGACGATCGCGGAAAAGCGCCGATATTTCTATAGCGTATCCTCCACCCAATGTTACAAAATTGTCTTATACTTTAGATCTAAGATTCACGTTGGATTAATTCGCGTTAGGATTTAAGATAGAATTCTATGTGTAATTTTATGCCAACGTACAATACAAAAGATATTTTTAAAAAAGACACACATGTATAAAACGTAAAAATATATGCAATATATAAAATTATAAGCAAAATTTCTAAAATACGAGTTATAGATCATCTAAAGTGGATTGAATTATAAAACGAAATGTAAACGATATAAAACGATGCGAAAAAACATTATTCTATAAACATAATACATATCTAATACATTATAGTGACCGAGGAATGCGATGCAAATCGCAATTAATTTCGGAAATAAATTTCCAACGGTTTTCAATGCGATGATAATCGCAGCCTCGGTAGAATAAGGGCAGAGAGAAAGAAGATAAGAGTATTCTAAACCCCTACTCTTTAAATGCTGGCGGGTAAAAGTGTAGAAGCGAAGTTTTAATTCGGTACGTCACGATGAAGGGTTTCGGTATCTCTTGAACGGCGCGCGGAGTTGCCTTTTCCCCAAAAACTTTCCGCGCTTTTGCCCAAGTGATTTACCATCACCGATGATTTATACGCCACTCAAGCCGCGGCGGAGGTAAAGGAAGACGAGGTAATGCCCAACAAAAGGCCAAAGTGGAAGATTAGAGGCGATTATCGTGGATCAGGTGCGCGCATATTCGACCGTAACTCAAGCCAAGCTGACGCGTGGGTGGCTTACCTGTGACCAGATGATAAAACAAGAACTTCCTCGTGCAAGTTCCGGCCTTCGGCCTTTAAAAGTCAACTCTTTAAAAAGTTTTAATCGATCGTGAATAGTCGTCCATGCGAATAATCGTTTGAAAACCACGCCCGCGAAAAAAAACATTTTTTTTTAACTCCCAACGCGCTATTCAATTTTCTTTTCATCCAAAAGGTAATATAACTATAGATAATCAAATAGTAGGCAATAGTAAGAAAATAGCAAGCTTACTAATCAACTTAGTAAGCATAATATAAAATAAAAATCTTAGCAAGATACTAAAATTAAGATACGTAGTATAAAAATTACATAATGCATACGGAGATTATTTCGATATCTATTACAAAGGATAAGCATTGATTTATATAGTGTATCTTACATATTATTATTACATAACTCTTAGATTACTTTACTCTATTATAGCATAGACGGCATAGCGATCAACAGACAATTCAAATGGTCTTGTTTCAAGCCTTCGATCGAACTATAAATTTACTATAATCGATAACCTCCAGATATCCGCCCCCTAATTGGGGTTTTCGGAAGGACGATTTTAAGACACCTGACCGTTTATAGACTTATGGTTGTCAGTCTAGACTAAAATCTAGAATCGATCAATCGTACAAATTATATCTGTGATTTCGAAAGTCACGTAAAGTCGGATATTAAGCGTGTGGTCCTAATTAATAGTAACGTCGGCGGGATAAGAGACAGAATTATAAGCGGCGGATCTACGCGCCGGATTTCAACGTGATTCCAGTTTTAGAGATTCGTTTAATTCGGGGTACTTTGATCGGAATTACAAAACGCAAACGGTCGTGGGAATACCTGCGTAATTCTTTTCTCCGACTAAAAACGTTTTCACACATATATTACCTTTGTAAAATTTAAACTAGATATTAAAAATAAAATTATATACTATGTAAGTTTCGTGACAACTATATGATTATCAACTGTTCAATAAAAAGCATCTGTATCTAAAAATTGAGTAATGTTCATTAATTTGTTCAAATCTGTATTTGCTATTAAGTATCTACAGCACTTTCTAGTATAGCAAAACCTTAATCTAATTCTTTAATAGAAATTCTAGTAAAAATAAGAGAGAATTTACCAGTTGTAGAATAGATTAAACTGTCTGATTTTATCTTCTGCTTTTAATTTTCTTTCTGCCAAATAAATATTTTTTATGCAAATCGCAACAATACAATAAGAATAGGGATCCATTAGTGAAAGGAGTTTGATAAAAAAATAATTAGGCGATACTTTGAATTCGATATCTACGTGTCACAGGTCACCAATGACGAAATTCAGGTAGTTCGCTCCGTAATTTTCGGTGTCTAGGTGTATTAATATACTTCGAATTCAATGTCTACATGTCCTAGGTCACCGATGACGAGATTTAGGTAGTTCGCTTCGTAGTTTTCGGTGTCTAGGTGTATTAATACTTCGAATTTGATGTCTACGTGTCACAGGTTACCGATGACGAGATTCAGGTAGTTCGCTCCGTAGTTTTCGGTGTCTA
>NJRP01000027.1:1351819-1446697 GCA_003063835.1 Aphaenogaster floridana
TATATATATTTGGCGCATTTAAAGATTTCAAACATTTTTTTGTAAAATACATATCACTTGGGTTGAGTTAGGTATCGCAATTTTGTGATATAATTATTTTGTTAAGAAGAATTAAAGCTACTACCACTTGGGTTTTTCGAAGTATAGTTTGGTACAATACGAAATGACCCTAGCCGAAACTTCGTCCAGGTATCGTCCGTAGGTGGATTTGAATCTCTCGCTGGATCCTCGGCAGGTTCGAGGTGGGGACTGTATCATTTGGCGGATTAGCATAATGACCGGGGGATTTATATTGCGCGTCTTCGCGAAAAGGGCGCGCTGGTAGCAAACGCGCCGAATGAAATAATGAATAGCATAGTTTCTGGTATTCGATGATTATACGAATCGCAACGGGCAAATTATGGATTTGTGGTTTCGACTGTGCATCTTCTCCGCTACCTGGACCAAGCCTCGTCGCATGAATTCGAGGAAGTGGGAGGAAGGAAGCATGAGAAGCGTACAGCGGAGAAGGAAAAACGCGCGATAGGTAGGATTATAATGGGATTATGATATAAAAAAGTACTCTATTAAATTATAATAAAGATAAACGATAAAGATAAGGAGAAAAGTGAGGAAAAGCAGTAACTATAAAGACATTATAAGAACTATACGATTTAATGTATATGATATAATGACATAACATGAAGTTCAAAGAAACGAAGAGAAAGAAAATGTATTAGATGTTGTGCAAATTAAAAAATTTTTTAGAGGAATATTTACATTTTATTCATATTAATAATTATATTAGCAATAGTAATAGGCAATATTAATAATTATAAATAATATATATATATAATATATATATATATATATATATATATATATATATATAGTAATAATCATATTTCAAAAAAGAACTCTAAGAGGATGAAAAAGCATGCATGTGAAAATCAGAAAAAGCATAGCATATGCTTGATATAGAAAAATCTTCTACAGCAAAAAAAATCAATTGGAAGGACATGTTTACTTCAAGAAAATAGTCAAAGCCAAGACGGAAATAATAATATCCGCTTAAATGAGAAAACGGATAAACTAGGTAGAAAAACCGATCTGTGTGTATCCGTCAAGGATTTTAAGTATGAGCGCGGCGAAGACATTTGCGCGCGTAGAAGAGGATAAAGGAGATTGGAGGAAGACAAATAAGAGGAAAAGGAGAAAAAGAATACCGCACGGAGAAAGAGAAGGGGGACGCAGGCGGAGTTTCTTACCACCCCGCGGAACGAGTAAGAATGTCGTTACTACCGAGGAGAAACAAAAACGCTGCTTTACTCCGACGTACACAAGTTGCCGGGCGCACCGGAGCGCTTTATATATGATCTGTTAATTATATTTTCCATGAATCGCTTCCACTCTGTTCCATACCGTTTATGCCGTTGCCGACGGTACGATTCCTCGATAGTACTACCGAGTTTGTAACGTATCGTCGACGGCACGATCATAAAAACAATCAAATGATAATAGGAACAAACCATTAATTTAGACTGGAATTTATTAGGTTTCGCCAGAGAATAATACTTCTGGCGTTTAATTCCTTTTCGATTTGTTTTTATTTCACTGTCTTTTACGCAAAGAACGGAAAAATACTACGCAACAATGTTCTTTCGACTTCACAAATAGAAAAGAATTTATTGAAAAAGATAAATTTGATATTATTAACGCGTAATATTATAAATATGATATTATTAATGTATGAAGAATTGTTGGACGATCGTTGCACCAGTTAGCGTGACAAGAACTATTTGTGGGCAAGAACGTTTCCAAATCACATGGTTCCTAAAAGAAGAAAGAAGAAGGAGAAACAAGAAAGGGATGGAAAGGGCCATACCGCCGAAATAGGAGGCCAAATGACAAAACAAGGCAGCGATGCAGAGAAATACCGGGTATTAAGCGTGAATCTCAGAAAATGAGTGTTTATGGCTCTTACGCCGTAATTATTATCGAATAAAGAGTCGTTTATGGAGGCTGCCTGCAAATGACACGAATTTTATAACCGGTAATTCTGGACTTGTTTTCTAGATTCGGATTATATAAGTTTATGATTTACTTACTGGCGAAAAGAAGATACCATTATTTTATTTTTATGATTTAAACTTCGCAAGATTCACGCATGGTCGTGTCGTGTTATGCAATAAAATAATTTCTTGAGATTTTTCCTCCAAAGTCCACATATCATATCTTAATAACTTCATTTAATCTTAAACATAATTAAATGATTGCAAATAATTGAATGATTGATAATTTTATTTGTATATTTTTCAACGAATTATCAGTTTGGATTACTACTTATTTCAAACAGCATATTTAGTCCATCGTGGAAGAATAGAATTGCTTTTGATAAAAATTGATGGCGCTCGGAGATATTACGTGTTAATCAATGCAGCCATTATCCACAAAAATATAACAGTCAGCATTTTTTTCCACGCGGCGATAAGTGGAACGTGCATTAAGATTCAGCGTAAGAATTAGCGAGCATAACGATAAACACGTTTTTGTAGTACCGCCGTTTCTTCATTCGAATGCATGCGGTCGTGATAAATTCCACGAAGAATCCACGATTTCATCTCGCGGTGTAAAGGTTTCTTTTTGGGTGCGTCTCATTGTTAGTGTCAGCTCGACTCGGCAGAAGATGAGGGTGGACTATTAGGGAATTATCGGTAAAACGAAATTGGAAAATTATAGGCGCGACCGGGGGTGGGAAATTATTCTCTCTCTCTCTCTCTTGGACGACTCGTCTGGGGTATTTCGTAATAGTTCCGAACGATACAGCACGGTGCCAGTGCCGTGACTAACTCTTGGGAACAGGTGGGTTCGCCTAGGCCAATTATACGTCGGACTATTATTAAATCCGAGCAACGAAAACGCACGACGGTCTGTCCACTCGCTTGGTACCGCTATCGAGTTTTTTCCAGCAACGCTTCATTCCGCGACGGTAATCAGAGTACACCACATAATATAAACTGTATAGCTATATATTACACGCGATACTACTTTTCGATTGTATTAGTACTCGTAATAGGTTTATAAAAGTAAAATATTAAATCTTTAGCATTTAAATCAATCAAGTCAGGAGATTTTAATATTACATGTGAGAATCAAATCTTCAATGTATATAAAGGCGTCATTTTTATAAAGTAATGTATAATCTGTATAAAACCTGATTTTGCACAACACGGAAAGAAAGCGAAGTTTGAGATCTTGAAAGTTCCGAGATCCACTATAACGCCTGAACGAGTACTTTAATGATTCAATTGGCAAAAGGTCGCGAGCCGTCATTTTCTCCTCGGATGGAGAGAAAAGTTTTTGTCAAGGCAGCTGGATATTGCTTATTGTTCCACCTGCTGGCGAATGAGACCTATCGCCTTCGCTCGGCTCACCGTGATCGGATTATGCCGGTAATACGCTTGATTACCTTGACGTCCATCTTTGCCAAGTCCGCCATTGGCTTGACGCGAGTAAGCGAAATAATGTTTTTGTGCGTGCTATTGTTAAAAGAAACTAAAATCGTGATATATCTCATAACGGTATTGGATCTGTATCTATTTTTTTACTTGTGCAACAAATAAGAACGGCCCATTAAATGCTGGAAATACTGAATACAAATACTACAAAATACTAATAGTAAGCAGTATATTAGAACATACATTAAACATATTAAAAATATTAACGAATTATAGATCCTCAAGCATATCTAGAAGCATTTCTTTGCGCGCGCAATATTTTATGCAATAAAATCTGGATACACAGATATCTATTGTTCATATTTTTGTCATCGTGTAATATCGTTTATCTGGATATCGAAAAATAACAAAAGACATTAAATTTTGTTAAAGCAAATATATATCCATAAGCATATATTTCCTTTTACTGCACCAAAACGTTTACACCCCAAATTTTTGAATTCGATCGTCATCGTCAAGCAAAAGAGCACGATTTTATATCAAATTATATAGAAATAAATTTTCATGTGTAAATATAATATAAAATGTATAATGCAAAATAAATTCAGTAAAAAAATTAATGTAATTTGTGAAAAATATAAAATTGTAAGAGACAAGTGTGTATATTTTTTATATTTATATTTCATACGATTAGAGAGATTATGCTGTGCAAATTAAAAAACGTCTTTAATCGTATATCTCGTTACGCAAAATCAACGCGTGCAACGCGGTTATCTCCGGCACTGGCATGTTTCGTATCTTACATTGTCATCCATGACTACAAAAGTCGGCAATTCATTCGCGATCGGATACGGACTGCGCGGGCGACGGGGCCCGAGGAAACCGCGGCATCAAGTAGGGGGAGAGCCAGTATAGGCAGGAGGACCGACGGACCGACCGACGGGCCGACTGAGCGCCAGCTCGGCGAAGTGGGGCCGGAGGGGGTAGTGTGTAAGAGGGGCCTGACACGCGATGCCTGCCTCGGGGAAGCAATCACGCGGCGGGCGGCGGGGGCGGCCCTCGAGAGGGGGACCACGTTGGCTCTTCCACCCTGTCCGCCACCACCCCTCCCACACCTCCGCGATCCCCCTTCCTGTACAACGGTGCCCAACCTCCCCGTTCCCCGATAACCCCCTCAAACATGCACCGAAGTCCCCCTCCGGTGGCGTCGAGCCGCCTCGACGACTCAACCTGCCAGCCAGTGCCTCCAACCCCACCCTGTCGGGCCCCCCTTTTCCCTCTCTCTCGCTCTCCCTTCCCTCTCTCTCTTCCTCTCTCTCTCTCTCTTTGCTTCCTCCATCTCGATAGGCAGTATCTCCCTCGTCCCCTTCTATTGCGCGCTGCAGAGAAAAAAAATAATCCCCCTGTCTCTCTCTCCTGTAGCCGACGCCGCCGCCGACGCGGCCGCGGCCGAGCAACCCCTCGATCCACCCTGCCTCATCCCTTGCCCTGCTGCCCGTGGGTTACTCAGGGCCCCGGCGTGCACCGCTACGGGGCACTGTGATTACGCCGCGTAGAGGTACGACCACCGCCGACAAAACGAGACGCGAGGCGCGGTGCATCGCGTTGCGTCTGACCACTTGCGCTCCCTCGTCCGTTCGCGTAATGAGCATCGCCTAAGTGCTATCGGGGGCGTATTGCGACGTCCGGCAGGATTTGTCGCTCTCCTTCCCGTACGCCGATGCGCCACACCGATACCCCTTCGCTCGTCCCCTGCCGGCGAGAAATCGATGATTTGCATCGACCGGCCGGTCGACATGTTTATCGCTAAAGCGCGGTGCCCGGCGACGTAACGCTAGCGGAATAACCGCGGCGGAATGGGGGCAACGGAGCTCCCGCCCACGTGGAATTAGCCGGCGCAATTAGCGAGCTGTTACCCGTGTGTGATTTGCTTCGCTGTTCCCCGAAGTCCTCGTAGAAATAGCGAAAGGTATCCGCGCGCCGCTGCCGCTTCGTTATATTCGAACAACTTCGGTATTCGCCGGGGTATTAGTTATGTCGTCTCATCCGGCGAACCGGTACTTTCATTCTCATGACGAATGTATCCATGCGGACGGCTACGAACAAAATCACCGGCCTCGATTACACGCACCACGATCGGGGTGTCCCCTATGCGTCTAGTTTACATCCCGAGGCGTGCTGTCCCGTTCCGCGGGATTTGTTAGTTAACTCGTCTTATCGGCACGCCCATGGAGATTGGAATTGATTTATACATCTTCGAGTGTTTCTTCGCATAGTTTCGTTACAGGAGACTATTGACTATGGAAGCAGCGTTCAATACACTCCTGCTGATATCTCAACTGTACGATAACGGAGAAGCTTCTAAATAACTCATGTCGGGGTCATAAATTCACTTGCGAATCTACACGAATTTCGAAACAGTAAAGGCTGCATGAATTAAAAAAAATTTTCAGAAAGCTGATTCAGCCGCTAGACAAGTTTAGCTACACAGAAAAGTTAAGCTGCACACGAGAACTTTTCTATAAATTCTTATAAAAACGTTTTAAATACAAATTTTCATGATATTAAAAATATTTCATAACCGTAAATTTTTACATTATTTAAAAATTTAGTATTTTAATAGAAAGTAACTCATATTTTTAAGATACATATTGTGTACGAAAATATTTTCGAGCGAATTTCATATGAGGGAATAGACCAGTGGTATGTGTAGATAACTAGAGTATAACAGATTGATGTTCTCACGCTATAAACTTTGATATATGCAATTTATTGCTACTTCCTTAAACATATCTGGCATAGTATATCCAAACAGTGAAATTCCACGAGATTGCAATGCGAGTACAATTCGCCCTCAACCCGGAAGACTATAGTCATGCAATGAATATCGGAATAAATGTAGCGAAGTCGAAGTTGCAAGGAGTGTCAAGTGACAGAAGAAAACGAAAAACCGACAGGAAAGAAAGAAGTAGAAGAAGAACAATAAGAAAAAAAGAAGAGGAGGAGGGGAAGGAGAAGAAGAAGAAAGCAGAGAAGGCAACGAAGGTAAGAAGGTAGAAGGTGGGGGAGGGCATCTGCAGCTCCGGGGCTAACTATGTAAATGAGAACGGAGAACGGATCGCCTCGGTTCAATAGACCTTCGACCCTTGAGTCCGGATAATTTGTTTATGAGCAACGCACGCGGCTATCCTCCGTATCCGCCGCGGGGTAAGAAGCCGCACGGTCCATCTCGCTGCAGATTCTATACGGGGCCCCCTTCATCCAGGCGGTCGCGCGACCAGGACGGGAGAGATCTGCTATACGATTTACATACGATTACCGGGCAAAGTGAAGGCACGCACACCCACGCCACGCAAACGAAAAGAAGGGAGCACCGGACCGGACCAGCAGTCAGAGAAGCGGAGCCCGAGGTAAGGAACACCGGTGACGGGGCGGCAGGGGAGAGTAATGGAGAAAGAGAGGATTCGAGACGAGCCACAGGGGGAGAAAGAGGGTTACTCGCGGAGCTGGAGGAGATGGTGGTACGAGAGGTGGAAGAAGCTGCAGAAGAAGAAGAAGAAGAAGAAGCAAGAAGGACGGGTCCGAACATGGGGAGGATCGCGAAGAGCCGTTCTGGATTTGAGTCCTGGGGCTGTCGGGATGTCGATGAGCGGCAGTCGGCGTGGGCCGCTCAGTAGGACGCCAGCAACCTGAAGAAGCCCGCGCCCTTCGGGCGAACTCGCTCGGAAACAATGCCCACAACCTGCGGGACATTGCACACCTACCCTGGTCGCGAGAGGCCACCTCATTTTACATTGTAGGAAAGGGAGACTTTAATGGGCGCTTTAGAAACAACATTAAATGTCGTCTAAAAGCGTATTCTATACTTGCATCATATCAGGAATCGCGTGTACTTATATAATAAAAGATTTTAGAACACGCGATTAAATGAAAAATTATTATGCCTAAAAATATCAATCACTACATGTTACGTACAATTAGCATAGAATTTAATTGTTGACCATACTCAAGAACTTAATTCTCTACACGTACATAATTTTCGATTGCACAAATTATAAACTTTACGAAATTGCATGTTTTAATTCGTGATTTTATAATCCTTTTGAATGTAACTGAAAAATCGCAGAAACTCTCCATAGGATTTGAAATAATTCCATAAAGTGTTAATAAAAAGCGAAAGAGGCTTTCATGCGTTTTCATATGCAATTTAAATATGTATAATCAATGTCGACAATTGTAAATCCGCATACGATAAATTAATAAGTAAAATATATTGACAACAAATTGATAGCAATCGGTCCATTATAATCAATCTATAATACGCTGTGAAAATATTTTCTATAACCGCACATTTTTAATATTATAAAGACACCGTTCACATTTTACTTGATTAATCTTGTGATTTTCGATATATTACTTCCGGGTGAATTACCTGCGCGATGAATAAATTTCCCTCGCGCATTTTGCTCTTCTCATTCGGTAGAAAATCTGTCGAATATGCATTCATACATATGCATGCTCGCATATACATATTAGAGCTCTCTTGTCTCATCACTATTCATCCGCATATCTATTTGTTCCTGGTTCCCGTAGGAAAGCAAGATTCTGTATTTTCGACCACCATAGCAACCACCTCCCACAAATTCCCTTAGCTTTAGAAAGCCTTTATCAATTATATAAAAAAAAGACATAGAATTTTAAAATAATTAATATTAATAATAAATATTTTAGAAAAAGAACAAACAATGAGATGTTTATCAGGGGAGAACTTGTGCTTTATGTGCTAAATAAATTGTTTCCTTATATCAATTATTGCTATTATTTTATCTTTAATATAAAAGATTAACTTAAAGCTTTGAAATAATTATTTTTACATAAAATTTTATAAAATTTACGATCTTCGGGATGTAATTTTTATATATTTATGAACATAAAACATTAAAAAATTTAATAACATTTTTACTAAAAATAAATATTAAAAATATCTCTATATTTAATAAATATTAAATATCTCTGTATTATTTAATAAATATTAAATAATTATTAAATATTGGAGTATGTATAAAATAAATTCCTATTTTCAAATATTACATAAATTTCAAACAGTTCCAAAAATAGTAGAATGAATCATAAATTAAAAATACCAATAATGGTATTTGGGTGTGTGTTTCTGATTTAAATATTTATATCTTTACAGAGAAATATGTTTAACGATTAATATATTAATAGAAATTTCGTTTTAAGCGGACTTTTAATGTGTGGTTGAATCGATCAGTTAGCACGGTTAAGTAATCGCGTATTCCAATTATACGATGTGTGCCAATGATATGCTTATTACAGTTATATTCGTAATTCTTGACGAGCCTTAACTGTAACATTAACCATGTCGTAAAAAGTTAATGGGCCTATTCGTTTTTTGACGAATGACGGCGAGTCTTCCACGACACCAGATTGGAATATTTAGAACGGCAGCATACTTTCACTCAATGATTCACGAAAGTTCAAATGTCAGATAGGGAGTACGATAACATTTACACGCCATTATTTTACCATTACCGTTCAAGCTTCCTTGTTCAATTAAATCGTGAACGCCCGCGTGATGAAACACGCGATTTTTAATTAAAATAATAGATTTACAACAAAGATTTGCACTTTTAAATACAAAATTTATGGTTGTATTAGATCATTCGCAGACATCCTACATCTGCAAATTAACAATTGAAATCGATTTCGCTTCTAAAATTTTTGTGACGCTTTTTCTCTCGTCTCTAATATATTTCTTTGAAATAAAAATCTAAGGCCTTTACTATTTTTTTACTATTAATTTACTGTTACATAACAACAGATTGATTGATTACTTTCCAAGCTATCGGATATTTACCCTGTAAAATTAATCAATGAATAAGTGTAATACTGTTTAATTATAATATCTACTTATAATTCGATGCCTGATAAAATGCATGTAAAGCTTAAAGAATTAAAGGCCAATATTATACAAAATTCGTCTTAAATAAGAAATATCTCATGATATTTGCTTTCGACTTCTGTCAGTTGAATATAACAAGAGGTATTGTATCGCGCATATAGTTATCTTGTATCGTAGAATGCAACGCGTGTTTCGAAATTGTAACATCGGAATTGCGGAACTTTTAATTACCGAGCGCGTTAAGAGTCCGCCTTCATCTGCGAAAAGAGAGCAATCCTTTCGCGAAGCCGCTTACGCCCAGGCGAAAGGACAAACGAGTCAACGAGGAGCGGCAGACGCACACACGGCCTCATATCGCATAAGTTCTATGGACGCCATGTAGTCGCGCCCGCCATCTTGTAATTAGGGGATCAAGGAGGCATCGCTTTAATGAGCCGCGGGCTCGGCTGGCTGGCAGTACGCGGAGCGTGCAAGAGAGCGAAACTCGTAATATAAAAGCGCGCGGCCAACCGCGGGCGCAGAAGCAAAAAGGTGTGCTCGAGCAAAGTATTTCATACGCCGGGATAGAGACGGAGTCAGGAGGAGAGAGTAAGAGAGGGGAAGACACCGAGAGGCGAGGACGGCAGAAACGTGTACCGCGAGAGACAAGCGAGAAAGAGAGAAAGAAAGAGACGAGGAACCGAGAAGAAACAAGCGAAGGCGCAGTATTCAAGAGATACAGAACTTCGTGGCACGAAGAAGAAGAAGAAGAAGAAGAAGAAGAAGAAGAGAAAGAAATAGAAGGGCAGAGAAGAAGAAAGAGAAAGAAGAGGAGAAGATAGAAGAAGGAAGAGAAGAAGCGGATATGGTAGGAAGCGGATGAGGGACGACGAGAGAAGCGGCGAGCGCAACACGCGGAAAGAATACGCCGGAGAGGAAAAAAGAGAAGCGACTCCGGCGAGAGGACGGTGCGGAGGGATAAAGAGAGAAGCTGTGGAAGGAAGGGGCAGGGGACCGAGGGATTCAATTGCAATAAAAGCACCGTGTCCGTAATCTTAGACGGCGAGGTGTAGGAGAAGGAGAAAGGGTAGGTCTGGTAGGTCGAGCCACCGCACGAGTTACGTATGAGGAATCCGCCACGGGCGTGGCCACATCAACGAGCGCGCGAGCGAAGCTCTCCTCTGCCCCGTCTTGCGATTTTTTTTCAACCGCGCGCGCGGCATTGCACGCGGGGATGCGACGAGGAGAGTCGGGAGGGAAGTAGCGATACGTTTAGCCATTACGAGAGATCGAATATAACTGCTGTAAGGTCGACGCTTGCCGACGACGCTTCTTCGCGTAGACGATTCATCAATTAAGACGTGCGTTTAAAGCAAATCTTTACGTATCGCGAGCTTTTGATTGTTACAATACCGCGATTTTTTACGGGCAGAATTTCTTGCGACTCCGACGAGATGTGTCGGATCGTAGATTTTGGTATGAGCGAAAGTCATTCATAAACGATCAAGTCAGAAATATCGAACGATAAAGAGCACCGAGAGGAAAATGCCGACACCAAATAAAGTATCGGCATTTTTCTCCATACTCTTAGCTGCACGCCATCATAATGGTGTTGCGGCATCGGCACACCGCGGCGATATGGCACCCTGGCATTGAGACTCGGTTGTTATAATGAAAGAGTCGGGTTGTGCATAGACGACCGGGTACTTTACGAAGCCGGTCGTGCACATACGCGATACTCCGGTCGATATCGAGCTGTCGATACGTGTGTGTGTGTGTGTGTGTGTGTGTGTGTGTAATCGCTGATTTGTGGAGTCAGCTAACAGGGCGGGTTGTATCTAACGTTACGTACTCCAGAGTTGTGTATAATATACCAGATATCCGCATTTGGCCTTGAATGTGGCTACACAAATCGAAGTCCATGAAAATATAGAAAGGGAGAAGAAGTAGAGAAGGAGAGAAAGGCAGAGAGAGAAAAAGAGAAAGAGATAAATACATAGTAAATACTTCTGACTCCCAATTACTGAAGCAAATACTTTAAAAAATGTAGATGCAGATACTAAAATACTTGGCATTAGAACAGATCGTTTATAGTTCTTAATTTATACATATTTCAGCAAACGCTATATTTGAATTAATATAACTGCAAATAAATTTTATAAATTTTATGATTACCGAGCGCTTTTGATTGAAAAGATCAACAAGCTTTATTCGTATATGTTAACTTTTGGATACGGATAAAATATAAAACAAAAAGAATTGCACGTATATTAAATCGCCGTTAAATGGAATGGAAGAGCATAATTATCATGACATGTTGCCATCAAAGATTGCAAATTTTCAGTGCTAAGGTACGGCCGGTTGTAAAGTCCTACACTGGTCTGCCTCGTACATGCACGCAAGCTCGTCATGGGTTTCGCTACGGGGCAGGTTACAAGTTACGTTCGAGATATTGCGTATCCACCGATCTGTGCGTCGTTCGCATCCAGACAGCGAGATTAGACGTGATCTATCGCATTTGCAACAAAATCTCGCATGTTACGTATCTCATCGATTACACGATCTGCCGCGACCCAAGGCATTATCGAGACGTGCAATTGCGTCCATTTCCAGCTACAATTTACGTGCAACCTATCCACCAATCTGCACCTTGTTCGGTTCGAGGCGGTGGGATTAGAAATGATCTCCTCGGACTGTCATAGATGCGGCTAGTCGCGGAAACCTATCGATCTGTCGATCATCCATGTCTCTCGACATGATGCAGGGCATCATTGAATGGCGATCGCTCTGCCAATCACGTTGCAATAGTACTTTGTTCGCAATTCAGCTGAGTGAGTCTACGCCTCGCCGATCAGTGAAGAAAATTGATATAAGTACAACTGATTGTGAGTTTCTTCAATATCTAAAACGCTGTAATATAACTATCGGACAATATAAATCGCCGAGTTATAGCCTGATACCATATCCTACACGTGATCGAAGTTAATGAGTACATAAGTGTGATATTGATTAATCCACATATTAAATTATTAAATATAATTCCTTGACTGTTTTTTTGTTATATGTTTATTATATTGAGTACAGCCTGGAATGTTTAGAGAAGGTTCATCCCTTCTTGATGTATCAATAACGCACGATACCTACATTATCCATCCCGTTGAAACACAATACACATAATGTATGACATATATAAAATTCGACACGTGCATCGCGCAGAGGTAAACATTTGTCGATAACACAATTGGACAAGCAAGCGATGATATTCATAATTGATGATTCGTAACCAGCACTAATTACTAACAACCTTAATAAACGTGCCAACATCATTCAATAAACATATTTCTTTGCATGTTTTTATCCTTCATTATTTTTCCGTCAGCCATTTCTGCGTATAATGTATGCTTCTTGTTAACCTACGAACATTCATTACAAAATCGCAATGTTGCAGGTGACAATTACGTAAATGTACCGCCGTTGTTGCAAAGAGCGGACGCGTAGGTATGATTTTGCAATAACCGCAGCTGTCAGTCTCCTTCCTGAGATACGCCCATTGCAATTATATCTTACGCTATTTGCCTATTTAACGTACACGCGGCATTAATGATCGGGAGGACGTAACGTCAACTATCCAAGAATGCAGATGAGGACATAATCGCAAGATAATCGTATAAATTATACGGCTAATTATCCTCCCCGGCAACCACCCGCTGACGAATTTGCTCAAGTTTCTCTCTGCGAGTTCCGGGATATCGTGGACAGAGATCTTATCGGGCTACCCGATCGCGAAACAAAGGCTATATTTGCCGTATTAACATGTTATTCCAAGACAATATGTCGTGTCCCTCCCACACTTTGTAGCGCGAACATTGCGGCTGCAGGGTTAAATGATATGCCGCTCGGTGGCCACGTCTCGTTCCCGGTTGCAACGCCCAAGGAAAGTACGTTACACACGAACACGCGGCAATTCGTAATTTTCTGTTTTCGAGGATATCGCGGCAACAAAGGAGTGTAATTGAGCCACGCAGATGTCGAAGTCACGAATCGCTTCTCATCATCTGCTTATAACGTGAGCGTTTCGATGGAATCGCCGCGATTATCACCCTCGATAGCCGAACTCTGAATACCCCGAAGTTTAAGGAGAAAAAAGTGCAATATTGGGCATCAAGGAATGCGTCTCACCGTGGATTTGATTGCGTGGATGAATTCCGAATTGTGTGATAACATTAGAATAAATAAGCCAGTAAAGCAGGAATAAATAAGTCTGACAATAAAATCGATAAAATCGATTTTAATTTTAAGACATAGAAATATAAATTGTTAATATTTACACGTGTATAAAATTCTGAAAATTTCCAGAGACGTATACGTTCGATATTCAGTGAAAATCCGGATTTTAATGATAAAAAAAGAGGACAGAAGATTTCATAAATCGCAAGAATTTATGGACAAGAATTTCGCAACACGTCGCAAGAATTTGCAACACGTTCAAAAATCTGAGTCTGTTTACCGTTTGTACGGAATAATGTTCGATGCGATAGCTTTCGGAGTTAAAATAACTTTTTCGTTCGCAGTTCCACATATTAACAATCTTGCACAAAAGAAGCTAGATGACTCGCGTAGAGGATTAATATAAACTTTACAAGGATGATAATCAGGAAGAGTATTCCAACAGAGTTAATTCGTTGAAACTTGACGCAGAGAAGCGGAGAGGAGAACGAGAGCGCGTTCGAGATGTATAGTTAGCGCGGAGAGTAGAGTTTAGTTACGTCATAGTCGGGATGTAACGAGCGGAGCTCGTGTATATCAGGTCACCCGGAGCCGTCGTCCGCCTTCGCCGTGTTATTAGCGAATTCCGACGAATCCGTAGCCGACGAAATCGATCGAACGGGCGGTCGGACGGACGGAGTTATCGAGAGATCCGGGCGTTCGGATCTCGGGGCCCGCGCGCGAAAGGGACCGTAGAAGGCCCGCGCGCGAGGTCCAGGGAGACGAGAGATAACGTTGCAACGGGTTACGGGTCGGATATACTTTGGGCCATTCCAACGAAGCGTCGCGCCCCACGTGTTATTCGTCTGGTCTAGGATAGGGTGTACCCCGGCGTAGGCATCGCCGATACCGTGCGGTGGTACAGCAACGTGCTCTTAGCGCTGAAAAAGTTACTCCGTTTACGCCAGCTTCACCTCGTGAATCAGATACAGGTATCTGCAGCATAATATATCACACAAGAACGTTTGGCTCGAGCCCCTCGGGACATGCGGGTGTATAATCTTTGGCCGGTCGAGCGGAGCTAAGAGTTTGGGCCCAATTACAGGGCCAGTACCACCGAGCGGACGGACGGATGGACGCTCGGACGAACGAACGAACGGACGGACGGACGGACGAACGAAGGAACGAAGGAACGAACGAAAGAAAGAACGAGCGAACCAACGAATGAACACACGTCTCCACCTTCGAAACTTACGAAGCGAGCATCGCGATTGCGGCGACGGTGTGTGTGCATACGCGCGATCGTAAGAATGCATGTGCACTGCCGTTTCATGACGCTGCCACGATGAACGATGAACAGGAATTTGTAAAGAAAATCCGCCGGGTTTCGGGAGAGGATAAACGATAATAGCCTCCGACGAAATTCAAGTCGCTCATGTCGCTCTTATGACCCAATCCTCCGTGTAGAACAAGCAGATGAAGGGATCTGCAAACCTTTTTATAAAAAATCAAACGCGTGATAAAGCTAGTTTATCGTACAGCCTTGAAATTTCAAGACACATTCTCGCAACGCGCTCTCGTTCAAGCAGACATTAATCCCTCAGTTAACGACCCGCCTTCTAATTTTCCCGTTTTTTAATGCGTTGTTTTATAAATATTATGAAATATTCAAATATTAAGAAGAATAATAATTCGATGTTACATGTATGTCATGAAACAGAAGAGTTATATAAAAAGACGTAATTGAGATGTAGCGTAAGGTTTATCGTTTAAACCTTAAACCCTCCATTAAATTCGACAGTTATGTCTAGAAATTATTTCACGCGCCAAAAATTTGATAAATAACATTCTGTCTATTTTCGCGAGACAGCATTTACCGTAAGCTCGTTAAACGTATTAATTAATGCATTATACGATACGGAAAATCATGTGACACGGTGCAACGAATGTTAGAAGGAGATCATTTAGCGAGCGAAAGTGAAATTGTAATTTTGGCGAGACATTAAATGTGTTATTGGATGAAACAGATTCACGACGAGAGGGAGCCAATTAATATTCCGGCGCTAAAAAGTGTTAAACACGGATAGCGTTTCTGTAATTGCGAGCAAATGAGGTACGTAATCAACATACATTATAATCGAGCTGCGTTATAATTGTGTAAATTAACCGTGGGAGGTGCCATACCCGTAGCAATTATCGAAACAAATATTAACGATTTTATAAGAGTATTTGGAATATTCGCGCGGAAATGATAGCCGTTCGCGAATGACGGCGATAATATTAAAGTGCTTCTATTACGGAATAACGAGTGCGTCAGAAACTGAAGGCGGAAAAGATTTATACAGCGCAATATGTGCGCGTGAAATATTATCCCACAAAAATAAACAAAACAATGTTAAATGAATAAAATAATGTTTTTCGATGTTAAATAATTGGCTATTACGAGTTGAATTAATCAGATCTGGAGAGAAATCTATTCTTTCGCTTTAATTTTAAAAAAAGTTCCAAGACCTTTTGTTATGTCGCGAACTCACTAAAGACAATTTTATATTTTATAATATTAAAATGTATGATTAAACGATAAATTCAAATCAATATTTATACTATCCACATAGATTTGCTTAACGATCAAATGTTTTATACAATTTGTCTTCCTTTCGGGGTTTTCCCCATACAAATTCATTGTAACGTCCGTGGTTCGCTGAACCACAATTATGTCGTTATAGCCGCAGTATTTTTGCGAAATCCACGAGGCGATTTTACTGTCAATGGGTGGTCGCGAGCGATATGGCGAAGACCAAAGGGCGACCGTAAGGAAGGGCTCCTCTTCCTGACCAGACGAAGCCAGGACTTCTCGGGCACATAATTAGCCAACATCTATCAGCCCGGAGCTATCAGCTCTGTATCCGAACCACCCTCGAGACAACGTTGTGCATACGGCATTTGTGTCTTCTTATAGCGGGAGTTATCTATCAGGTGGAGGAAAAATGCCCATAATGCTTTCAACGAAACAAACGTATCTCTCCCGCGAGGTTTCGATGTCACTCTAAACAACAAGATAATATGGAGTTTCTATGAAACTTCAAAGGTCCTTCTTTCAAAGATAAAAATGGAAATAATGACGTAACAAATGTATTACACAAAGATATAGAATAACAAACGTAAATATGTCTAATAAAGAATGTATTTTCCCCCTCTCCAACCCGAAATATATCAGCATCTTTATCATATACTGTCATTGCACTATGTTGTAAGTGCTAATGCATTTTCAAATATTTACCGCGCAGCCATAATTATTCGTAATTTAATACATTTTTTAATAGTAGCCTAAAATTATCTCTAATCCAATGGAAAACTTATAATATATTATATAATAATTGACAGATGTGTCAAATATATTTTAATTATTAAATCAATTTTCTTTGAAGTTTCGACAAAAATGACGCGATTACTTTTTCAGCTGAATATATAAGTTTGTATCATAATGCTTCAGCTCAAAATAAATTTTACAAAATTATGAAAGTCGTTTATGACGTGAGAACGTTCCGTGATACTCGAGGTTTAAATGCCCGGCATTTCGGTACATGTAATGATCTAATATCTCTCATTATCGCTCCACTCGATGCACGTAATTGATAATGTACACGTTAAAGGGAGCGTGCTAATTGCGAGAGATGCGGTTGGCCTGCGCTCGCCGGCAGGTGCGTAAAGCGCGCTTTTTTCTCGTCGAAAATTCCGCCACACGCGATTTTGACAAACAAAACCTCTCCCGTGCGCGCGGCGAACTTCCGAAACTAATTATTTTGTCAGTTGCATTTCGACGAGCCGTAGCCAGAATCGACAGTTGAACACTGGAGCCGATTTCTCATCCGTCAAACGATCCGTCCCTCGAAATATTGAATTCGCCGTTTAACGAAGCTCCGCTCCGCGTTACAGATATTAATTTTCATCTATTGTCTACTATTGACATGTCTCGGCGCTGAAAACCTTGCCAATCATCGACTGTTGATATTACGAGAGGTATCCGATTGTTTATATGCGCATGCAGAGAATTGCAAGTTAAGAAGCATTTTTAACGCAGGGACAATAATGTCGCGCCAAAATAGTTATTTTACAAATATACGAGTACAAGGGTGACCGTATTTTATAACGGCAGATCGGGATTTAACGGTATAATCGAGATTATCTTTTCGAGCGATACGCGAAAATTCGATACCTAAGCGTACAGTGGACCTTTATTGTTTCAACTAGTATCAAATATCCAGCGTGTTATAAAAGCCATCTTTTCTGGTAAATCGATTGACCCTAAAAATTCCTATTCCGATACAAAAGCATATGTAGATTGCGTAAATATTGCGACTAAATTGTTTAAATTCTACACTGCAACAAGCGGTACAGGAAAAAATGCTGCAATATATATTAAACAATTGAACAATATCTTCCACCGAAATGCTCCGAGCGTAAAGGCGCTATAAAATTTTAATTATCGTTTACATTTAGACTGGGCGGAACAGTGTTTGGAAAAACGGTCGATTATCGATAGCGTCATTTGATGTTCGAAAGTGTAACATTGTTGATTATCTGTTCATCGAACATACGCAACAAATTTCCCTGAAGCGATCCACCTTTCACGTTGACGGACACACCTGCGTGCTGGTTGTGGGGGCGAAAACCGCGTAAAAAATATATATATATATTGGCAACGTGAAATTTCTAAGAGTGATCGGAATCTTAAGTGGCATCTTGAAGTGGCACGCGCTATATTATATTAATTATTCGTAGCGTGTACGGCACACTCATCCGCGCTATTATATATATTTCTATACCGCGGAAATCATTATCCCAGTTTCTGCTGACTTATCAGATGGCATGCTGTACAATGTGTAATAAGAGCCCTGAAACAACCAGCATTGCACCTGCAGCCAATCATCCGCAAAAAAAATATCATATAGTTGACCGTCTTTTGCTGTTGCACATTGAGCTCAATCTTAATTTAAGATATCTACAAGGCAATTTTATATTTTGTCGATGCAGAGTTTTTCCGAATGCCAAAAATTGTAAATCGTCTAAAAAGAAATGTATACTCGAGCAATTGTTTCATTTAAGAAAACTATAAAGTTTAAAAAAATCTTTATGATATTTTTTAAAATAATTATTAAATTATTAAATACAAAAATGTAAAATTAATAGAGCAATTTATAAAGTTTTGAAGTCATATACTTTTGCATTAAATGTATAAGTCATTTAAAAAATTTAGAAGTTTAAGAATCATTAAGGATGAAAGAATTTTATATAATCACTTATTAGACTGTTTTTTAGATATTCAGATTGCTTCGATATGCAGTTAATCTCGTTACGTGAGACATGCCGGGTACAAAATAAGAACATACGAAATGATGAAATATATACTCATACGCGTGCCGTGGTATGTAATTTTCGACGGAATGACATTAATGAAAAATATTAGTTAACCTTAGAGGCCGATTGATCTCCCGACCGATTATGCAAATTATGTTTATTACGGCAATAATATTGTTGGTTATCTGGCGAATCGCGCGAGGGCACGCACGTAGTTACCTTTGCGACGCTTGACATATCCGCACGATACGAGGAACACCTGCGGGCAAACCGCATGCAAAAATTCGTCCGGTTAACATTCGCGCTGCCGGGCACATCTGGCCACTGGCAACGGACGGACGAAAATCTTAAAAGAAAGTGAAAGCCCCATTTACATTCATCGTGTGACTTCCGCGACCACGGTTAACGTTAATTTTCATAATCGCTCAAAATTCCACGATTAACTGCATCGTGCAGACTGAAATAGTTTTCTAATATTTTCAATAAAATTCCGGACACCAAGTTCCTATATTGTACGTTTATGTACATACGTATAAGGTACCGAGTCAGAAGCCATAAGCGATGTACCGACACATTCTTTAACAAATTTAGAGTACATTTTTGTTTACATAAAATTTTTAATGACTCGATTGTGTCGCAAGTTTTTAGTATTTAATGTTAAACGTAGAACTTATAGTGTATAAACTTTTCCCATGTTGATCGTCTCTCAATCTTTTCTAAATTGACGCTTTTCTAATTTTACAATTAATCGATAATCGACCATTCTTTTAGTGATATTCTACCGATTCGAGTGATTCAACTGACTGCGGTTTCACTCTTGGAGAAACGGAAAGCGACACCTGCGACTTCCAATACAAAAATGCATCACCGATATATATTTGGCAGGCCGCGGGCGACGCCGGAATCCGTAACCCGCGTGTGCTTTCGTACATATGCGCGATCGCGCGATGCCCCAGACGATCCCTTTCGGTCCGGTCCGCGAGCGTTTACCATAATTCATGTTAATTGTCCTCAGCACGCGCGCAGCTGTCCCAAATCCCACGCGCCGTGATTGCATTTCGCTGCGGGACAAACATTTCGAACAGTTTCGGAGTCTGTACTTAGGCGTATCTCGGCGCGCGGACCCAACGGGGCATTATCGTCTCCGCACGGTAACGCCAACCCCCTTTGTGTCCGGGGGATACGTTTTTTCTGCATCGCGCGTTTCGCCGGATCTCGTTTCGTTGGATCTTCGCGAATCTAACGGCGGATATACGGCATTATTACGGTTTCGCGAGTGTGGAATGTAATGCGATTAACAAGAACGAAGCAATGGTACGGGAGAAACTGTAGTTTAAACCTACACCCCGCTTAGATAAAGTCCTATGCACTTTAAAAGATACCCTCTTCGTTTTCGGAATTAAACGGCGAATTCCATTTCTTTCTCCCGTGTACTCTTCTTTCGGGGTAATCTAGAATGTAATTTTGTTCATTGTATGTAACGTTGATACCTTTTATTATTCGAAACTGCATAAATTTTTAAAATTAATAAAAATGAAGAATTATTAAAATTAATGTTTTAATCATTTCATTAATAGGCCGTTTATAATATTCCAAATCAGTCGACTTTTCATTCTTATATATTTCGCGATTTTATTAATTAATTATTCTTATAATACGCGAATTTTTCTCTCATAATCAAGAACAAAGCGTTTATAGAGCGTAAAATTTATCTATCGAAAATATTTGCGCTTCAAGATTCACGATTAGATGCATAAAGCAGGTTGTTGAAGTTTCGCAATTAATTACTCGTTCAACGTGAAACTCTGTGTATGAAGCTGCCATAAATCGACGCTCGGCAATTTCATTATTTAATCTTACGGGGCGATAATGGGCACTCGCCGTTGTCGAAGCGCGATGAATTTAATTGGTCGATCGTACCATCGCTCGGTTGAGGCTTTTATATATTCACGGATGAATGTCCATCGCCAGATCAGCTATATTATTATACATTCGCGGACATTCGCGCAATGTGTCTCGTATCGATATACAATTTTGACGGTTTATTGACGCACGCAATTCTCATGTCCATCCATTGGTACACTATAAACCCCGAATATATACATATAGCTATTATAATGTTTAAATGTTACGATTTTTAGCAGACACCACTCGATCCATAAAAACAGTGCAGTCATAAATAATATAAATTTACAGTCATTTCAAACTCTGAAAAAAAAACCTCCACTTAGAGTTTATCTTATTTGCTGATATTCCATTTAATTTGTACGTTTATACTTCTTTTAGATCACGATATGTGCTGTGTGCATAATAGTACGCAAGTACATATTAATGGCGGTAATTTGAACATTTATCGCTGTTACGCGGGAAAACTCTTGACAAGAGGAGAATGAATCACGAGTATCGTCGGGAGAGTGGGCGCAGGACGCCGCGGTGTAAATCGGTGCGCGACGATTTCATTATTTAATCTCACGGGGCGATAATGGCCGCCCTTTGCTCCGGCAGGATCGTGCCGGGCGCTCGTTCGTTCGCGAAGCTTCTCGTCCTAACGCGGGGTAGGAGGGAACGGTGGCCGGGCATATCGGTAACACTAACTCGGCCCCACACGAGCCCGTGAGTTGGTTGCTCGTTTCCTCTTCACGGGGTCGGCGGTGAAGCCACGTGGCGGCGCGTGCCGCAAACTAAAAAAGACCCTTCGTGCTCTCGAGTCCAAGTTCAGTCGCGGGACGAATATAATTAACCATCAGTTTTGGGTTTCTTCGGAGGAACAACACCCGTGGCGCGCGCACACACTCGTGGCTGCGAGTTCTATTCAAAAGAGGGGTAGAACGGAGACGGCCGGTCGGGAAGAGCGGGAGAGAGCGAGGAAGACGATGAACGAGAGAAAAGGGACTGGTATAGCTGAAGAACAGAGGTGGGAGGGAAGGGGATCGGCAGGAAAGACACGAGCGACTAGAAAGGCGGAATATATTTCGCAGGTCGGAACGCAGCTCGCATAAACGAGATCAGTGAAACAAGAGATGAGATTGGCGAAAAAATGATGCTGTGCGTTTAGTAGAAGTGGGATCCTAGCGGCCGAACGTATGCAAATAATTACTTGAAACTTAATCCTTGCCCATCTTTCTCTCGCGCAAAATAATTAGCATATAAGGTGCTTGAGCTCTGGACCGCTCTTTCCAAATGCAAAGATTCAATTTTCTATTTCTAAAGCATAATACTAGCACTATGTTATATTAATTATCAAAAATCACAACACTGAACGTTCTTCAAAAATTGATACATTTAAAATTTTTTAAATTCTCAAAATTGATTCGCGAGAAAAGTACACTTGTCATTTTTTTTAAGCGCAAAATTAAATTTGTTTTCTACGATGCGATGCATAAACATGGGGTGGTCACTAAAAAGAGTAAAAAAAATTCTCTGACTTTTCTGTGACTTTCCCTGACGAAATTATTATTTTTCCCTGACTAAAATTCAAATTAATAATCAAATGCCAATACGAATAACTAATTAATAAATCTCCAAATCGGTATTCAAAAACATGTTTACATCTGCTTAATGATGGAAAATTGTGTTTATATACAGCTAAGCCACAGAGATTAACAACAGAATTGATTTTTTATTTTGTCGCATAAATGTTTACAGCAAACATTACTTACATTAAATTTTGGTCAATAGTTTTATTCAAATTTTCTTGTATTTAGATCCATTTACAAACGTACACATATTAACTAGATAGAATATCTTCTATAGGAACTAAAAAACTTAAACAACAGCAAGGAACTTTGAAACTTTGGAATAAACAGTAGCGTATAAGCGCTGCGCATTGCACAACGCTCATTAAAGAGATGTACCCGGGAAGCAATTTTTCTTTTACCGAATTTATAAAAATGCCGCTTACGTATACGAAATATTTCGACGTAGATGTACTTCAATTTTCAACATTTTATTTTGATTAATTAAGAATTCTCACCACGTGAGAAAAAATTATTCTTTGAACTTTGGATCTTTAATTATGGAGGAAGCTTTGTTTCTTCTCGTTTCCCTAACTAATTAAAAAATTCCCTGACTTTTCCCTAATTTCCCTGACCATTTTTTTAATTTTTCCCTGACATTTCCCTGATTTCCAAGTTTTCCCTGACCAATGGCCACCATGATAAACTCACGATAGTTAAACAAAACATACTTAACATACTTAAACGATTTTCGACGCATAGGGAAAGAGAGAGAAAAGAACATCTGGTTACAGAAGCGATCTTGATTTAATTAGCAAAGTAATTGCAGGGTCGAATCTTTCGATATAGCTCAAGGGGACGTTGACGGGCTTGATTGAAACGTTAGTTGAAAAAATAAATAAATAATCCAATTTGGCCAAGGCGGTCGTTATAACGCTAATTACGTATAATCTCAAACCCCAGAGCTATATCCGCCGAACCGAGTAATAGTCGTAAAACTACCAAGACTTGAAAGCCTTAGTAGTAGAGATCATACCGAGAAATCACAAATCGGATTTCACATTCTACTAAGATACAATTCTATAACTTTGCACCATATACATTGGAGGAATGTGTATTATTAATGAATAAAATTAAATATATCATCATCCTTCTAAGTCTCATAATCGCCATACAATACTTTAACAGCGTATTCCCGAGATTAATTGGAGTCAAAAATTTTAATATAAAAGCGTTAAGATTTTATTTAATTATAAATTTTAGATCACATTTTTTAGAGAATTTATTTGTCTCATAAACTTTGTGTTAAGTCGCTTACGTGTCGATCATTTGTTTCAGCTCGCGTAATGTTGATTTTTGCTCAGCTGATTTTACGTGTACTACATACATCATAGCAATCAACTAATTGTAAATTGATTAATAATATAAAAAATTTTATACGTGCTATACGTAAATAAAGTCATTATCTAATATGGACGGATATGCTACAAAAGATTAGAATAAAATTGGTGCATTATATATAAGAATAATTATAATTAATATAATCAGTCCATCTTTTATTAAATAAATTACTTGAAATATAGAGTATAATTAAAAAATATTTTCTGCTCGTCTTTTATTTTTTAGCTCGTCACATTTGCATATTAAAAAAATCTCTAATTATAGAAATAAAAACCGAATGGAAACGCAAGTGCGACGATAACTTCAATGATCCGACGAAGAAAAAACGGGCTGGATTTATTGTTGGAGATGTCGCATAATGGCACCATTCTTTCGGATGAGGACATTCGTGAAGAAGTAAATAATAAATAGCGGAATCGGTGTTCGAGGATTGTTCGAATCAAGTCAACGAGTCAAGTTAATGTTCTACCAGAAGCTGCGGTGAAATGGGCGTCCGAGTATGGCGACATTTTCCTGATCTGGGTCGGTCTGCGGCCCTTCATCTTTCTCTACAGAGTGGAGGCGGTGCAGCCTCTGCTCAGCAGCAGCATGCACATCGACAAGAGCCTCGATTATCAACATTTGAAGCCTTGGCTGGATACCGGCCTGGTGACCAGCACTTGTGAGAAATGGAACTTTCGCAGGAAGCTGCTGACGCCAACCTTCTACAGCGGCCTCCTCGAAGTATACTTGAAGACCGTGAAAGAAGAGATCAACGTTTTAATTTCCTGCCTCGAGAAGGAAGTGGGCAAATGGTTTGATGTGGTTCCTTACGCGAAACGCGTCACCCTCGGCATTATATGCAATACTGCGATGGGTTACAAGCATATGCACAAAGAAACTCCAAGAACGAATATGTTGAAGCTGTAGACAAGATAGCGTCCATCGTGCAAATACGCTTTACGAATGTATGGATCGTAAAGCCTCTATTATTGCTTCTCTTGCACCAGTTTATATAGTATTTAATCCTGGAAGAATAAAAGCACGCTAAATGTAGATCTGAAATTTTATTTAAAAACATTTGAGAAAGAGGAACAAGGAATAATAAATTAACATATTTAAATATTAACCATTTTTTCCCTGTTTTGTAGGTATTAGTTTATTTTTATTTTATATACATACACATATATAAATAATGCCCTCCGATCTTCGTTGTTCATGATATACAAACATTATTTAAAAAATTTAAATATAAACTTTGTAGTTTAAAAACGTCAATATTTTATTATAATTTTATCTTGCTTTCTTCTCTTTTCTTTATTTTTTATTAATTATATAAGCAATATAAACTGGAAAAAATTTAATCTATTATAATGATTTTTATCAAATTTGGAGAAAATTTTTCTTTGGTAAAAATCATGCTGCCGTTCTTTATCTTTTTTAGTGTGCTTACTCTATTATATTTAGAAGTCTTTTCTATTATTTTTTCATACTAGTTTCTATTATTTTTGTATACAAGTTTATCCCATAAATTTTAAGTAATTGATACATCTTGTAATTAGTATATTCTGTTGTATAATAAGATACTATAATATACCAATAAATAGTTATATCAATATTATCAATTCTATTTTGTTTTGCATGAATCCTGGTTTAATAAATCAACGGATAATTATTCCAGGATTAAATAATTAGTTTTGATCTGTACCTTATGTACATTTCTACCAATGTAGATTAACTTTAATCTCGGTTTAACTTACTCTTTATCTTCTTCTAGTTCTTAAAATTAAAAGAAGATATAGAGTAAGTTAGACCGAGATTAAAGTTAAGCTACATTGGTAGAAATGGACGTTAACCAGTCCATCCAGTTCAAGGCAATGGATTTTTGATAGCTTACATTTATATTTATACGCTTATATTTATACGTATTATATGTATGCTATTAACTTGATACACATATTTACATATATCGTGCTTAAGATCCATTACCTCAAATAAAATAAAACATGATTTGTCACTCATCAATATGATGCGCAGCAGCGGAGTTATGACATGTAAGCTACATCGAACTATAAAATAAAAATATACTCAAATTAACTTAGTTATATATTGATATAGCTATACCAATATCCAAAAAGTTAATATTTCTAGATAATCGTTGAACATATATAGTAATTATCAACATTTAATTCTACAAGTAATACAAATAACCTGATAAATAAATTATTTACCCTATAATTGCTCCACCGATGCCTGATATCTCCCTGAGTCTCCTCCTCCTCTGCTTCTTCCTTCATGACACTCATGGTGTCGTTCACAACGGTATACAGGCCGAGTGGAATAAATTCGGGCCAAAGCCACGAGAGTCCAAATGAGGCACAGGAAATAATAAATAGCACATATTGGTCAACAACACAGGACCACAACTTTTTTTTTAATTAACACAAACTAGACCACGTGTACTATATGTACGTATTTTGGGTCGCTGAAGTCGAATCCGTTGACCGTTTTTGTCCACCACGTCTAAGTTTTTTGTAAATTGCAAAGAAATGTATTAAATCACTTAAAATTTTTAATCATAACCGACACAACAAATTCCTTTTAAGAGTTAAAAGTCCTAACAATGTGCTTAATTTTGATTGCAATAAAACTTCTCCAACATGTCACATACTGTTGTTATAATATGCCAAAATTGACTAAAATAGCCCTTTTTTGCAACTTTAACTGCAATTAACTCAAAATTGTGACGTGATAGAGCAATTTGGCTAGCGGCATTATTTTTTGCGACCCAAAATCTATAAGAATCACCTACTCTGATCCCAATTGATTTTCACAAATTTCTTTTTGTGGTCCTGTGTAATTAAGTCGAAATGATGTAATAAAAAAGTCAAAATTTAACAAAGCAAATAATTTAAATAAAAATTATAACCAGTTCGGTCTTTATCGCTAGTCTTGACGCTAGTTTTATTTTCTCTTTATTTCGCGTATTTTAATTTCGACTGTCTCTTGACTAATTTTTATTTAAATTATTTACTTTGTTAAATTTTGACTTTTTTATTACATCATTTCGACTTAATTATTGACCAATATGTGCTATTTATTATTTCCTGTGCCTCATTTGGATTCTCGTGGCTTTGGCTCGAATTTATTCCACTCGGCCTGTAAACTGTTGTGAACGACACTTTTTCGACATAATGGTCTCCACCACGTTTGAATTCTTGTGAGATTTTTTAATATATCATCCGTTGATAAAGACTCAAAAATGAGTCGAAACGTTTATCATGACTTTGTATTAAACGTGTCAATTGTTTATCATGTATTTTTATTAATTAACATTATATGTTATTTATGGCGCACTATCTACAGCGCTTGACTCTTAATTGCCTCTAATGTTTTATTATCTAACCTTATCGAGAGTCAATTATATCATTTTATTATTAATTACAGTGCAGTGCAAAGTACCGCGCGATTATCATATCGCGCGGTAGGTACTTTGCACTGCACTCCCGATATTAATCACGACATGCACTTTGCTACATTGCGATAAGAAAATAACATAAAAAATATGATCGCGAAGATACGATCCGTTTGAAACGCGACGTTTTGCAAATGAACGAATCTCGAACAACAAAAGATTTTAATAAACGACAACTTATACCGTGCGATTGTTTAATAATAAATAGGATAAATTGCAATTGCACTTATTAATTAAATGCGGCATTACTTGATTAATAATCGATACATTCCGTATCCACGATGTTTTTTTAACGATTGAAAAACTTCGAAATATTGTCGGTAATTTCATCTTGAGATACAACACGACTAATAAGATCGAATCAACAGCTAATTCAGACGGACCATCCGAAAATATGCAATTCGACATTGTACGTGCAATATATTTCAAACACGTGAATTCCATGAATCACAATTAATAAATGCGATAGATAAATAATAATAAATGATAGATAAATCACATTTTTCCGTTATTTAAATCACTCAATCCAGCGATTCTTCCTTGCTCACAATCCGAAAAAAGCAAATTAAATCCTCCGATAGAGAGAAAGAGAGAAAATCAAAGCGCGACGCGACATATGTATGTATGTATATTTGAATGCGAACATCGCTAAAGAATCGATTATCGTCTATAAATAATATGTATATACGATTTTTTATCTTCCCTTTTTCTATCGCCACAGTTCCTAACTCCAGATGAACAGATCGCGAGAAATATCTGCCCCCCCCCCCTAATAAATGATCGTCGCCTACAGTTACGAATTGTTAATCGCGCGTTAATGTTCCGTTAACTGACCTTCGCGATATTTTTTGTGTTTTTTTTCTATCACAATGTAGTGACCATAAGTCCTCGTTTGTGGCATCTTCTGGTACTTATCGCGATCGCATTCCGAGGAACAAATGCGACGACGCGACGCGCGGAGCTACACTGAGAAAAAAAAGCTGTTGCTTCAATTAAAGTGTTATGGGTGCCAATAACATAAAGTAATTCATTCAATTGTATTATTATTAGACCCAATGTCTGCATTTTTAAACCAATAATTCAATCATTGTTTTAATAATCCAAATATTGGGTCTATTAATAATACAATTGAATGAACTACTTATGTTTTTGGCACCCCGTGATAACACTTTAATTGAAGCAACAGCTTTTTTTTCTCAGTGTATCCGCCCGCTCGAGGCTCGACGCACAAATGACAACACGGTTGGCCTTGCGTACACGCAACGGCCTTCGTGCGTGTACGCCGCAAAAACAAACACCAAGGCCGTACACCAGACGATTTCGTCACTTTAAAATATTTAACGTATTGTAAAACGAGTTCGCACCGAGTGTACTGTTCCTCGCAGTCCAAATCGGCGAATCTCTGATTTTGACGAATAATTCTACACATTATATCGAATACGTTTATCTGAAGAATGAACTTTACGTCGGAAGAGTGTTTTTATGCATTGGTACTTTATTCGTCGCATTTTTGTAGTCCGAGAGAAATGTGTAATTTTAATAAATCCAAAAAATAAAACGTTAAATCATCACAAAAACGTGATGATTCGCTGTGATTTATCAAAATTATGCAATTCAACTTCTCTCGGGGTACAAAAATGTTTGGAAGAGAATAATAATAATAAATTAATTTCCATTCCTCAACTACGCAAAACAAAGATAAATTTTATTCTTCAAAAATTCAATTTTAACATTAGACTTAATTATTCTTTTTAAATAGAATCTTTATAATTAATTAATTATTAATATTTTTATTTAAAAAAAGAATTATAAGAATAATTTGCATATATATAATAGTAAGAAAAATTATCATTACTTCGACATTTCTATATTAAGATTTTCGACTGTATAATTAATCTCCAGAATACATTATTAAAATGTTATGCAATATTCTTGCATATCAATTATTTATAATATTATTTACGAATAACATTTCTAATAAAGACTTCCGGTGTACTATATATACATCCATACGTCATTCAACAACTTAGCCTATCAATTATTACGTCCGATTAATTAATCAAAAGATAGGGTTCGTTGATTAGAAGAGATACGCGTATCGTCGAGTCCACTTCTGGTCTCAAATCGGTGAACACTCGTGGAAAAAGCACTCGAATTCGAATGGCTCTTGGCATGCGCTTAGTAGCGCCGTCCAATAAACAACGGGGTTCTCTAGTGCTCTTCGCTTAGCAAACATAACGCTGGACACGTGCTAAGCTAAAATCATGATACTGTAAGCTCCGCTTTTGTTACAGTCGACCCCTTGTCGAAACTATACCTCAAGTAGATACGCCAACATTAAAACGAAGTCTAAAAAGAACGTTGTCGAATAAATTCAGCGAAAAGCCTATTTCGAAAATTAAGATAAAAAATTAACAATACTAATCACCATCAATTCGATAAATTAAGAGAAATTGGAATACAATCGTTACAATCTTCATTTAATTGAAGACGGTCGAGAAAAAATCAATTTTCTATTTTTGAGAATTATTTCAGTCATTAAAAATATTATTTAGTTTAAAATTTTCTGTTGTCATTGAGAAAGCCTCAAAATCACACAATCTGGAATATATAAACATCATAATTTTCATTGACTTTATTAGTTATTCTATAAATTTAAGAGGTGTAAATTGAATTCGATATCCATTGTAATACACGGAGAAAATTTTATATTAAAAATTACTACACGGAAAAAAAAGAATGGTTGTGCCAACCAGAATCTGGTTGGCACAACCATTCTTTTTTTTCCGTGTATGTATGGCAGTATAGCCGTGGACCATTGCTGGAGTTATAAAAATTTTTACTATGTTATTATATTAATAATTATTAAACTCTTTTGTGAAAACATAGTAAAAATTTTTATAATTCCAGCATGGTCCACGGCTACTGTCATACATAGTAATTTTTAATATAAATTTTTCTCCGTGTAGGAGCGAAAGCGATACGCGTCAAGAAACGTGCGTTTCGTCCAGATTCGATCTCTCGCTTCCGGTTTCCGGATTGCGTTCGATGGCCGGCCGGAGGCGGCCGTAAAGAAAGCCTCGGGGCTGTTGCGGGCCCCAAAAATAACCAATAAGTGCCCAATAAAAGCGGACCGTTAAACGACCGGAGTTACGCTCTCGCGAGTAAAGGAGCTACCGGTTAATTACAGGTCTAACCCTACATCGTACCCCGAAGAGGCTTAATAGATCCGTCTTTCGGCGCGCTCGCGCCTCCGCAATCTCCGCCGCGCGCGCACGTGCAATTTTCGACGACGATTAAACGCGAGCGCACGAATTACAAAGCTGCATGCGCGCGGCCGGCGAATGTGTAATTAAGTAAAGGGCCCGTGTTACGTGGCGAAATACGATCCTGGCCGCTTTTTTCACACACAGATGCGCCCGACGTTATCCCGAGCAAAGGAGTCGATAATCTCTTTAATCCCCTTACGTAATAATAACTCTACCGTTACTGCCTCGCGCAATAGCGCGTGCAATTCCGTTTCCGTTTCCGAGAATATTCACAGTTAAATAAATATCGCAATCTGTCTCAATGTAAAATTTCATGATCACGAAATATCGAATGTCCTAAATAAAATATCAAGATATTTTCAAAGCGGTATTTTAAGAAGACTATAATCAACGTGAAAAGATCTTTCCAATTCCTGGAACTTTTTCTTTTACTGACGAAAGAGATTTTACATTGTATTTTATCAATTGAAATTAATTATCTGCTAAGAACGCCGGCAATATACTATTTTCTCTCTTCCGAATTATTTTTCGAGTAATTTAATCTCACGGTTGTCTCGCAGATTACTTTAAATTTGGATAAGTTATCCCCTGTTTCTGTCTTAACCGTTAAAGATATTTTTTTCCGGTCATGCCGTAAATTAGTAACGGCGCTCGCGCGCGATTATTTCCAGACGTTCGCCGCAATATTATACTACAAATCAATCGGGGAGTAAAGCCGCACGCGTACTCCACAAACCCGAACGCCCGGCCGACCGCAAAACGCAAACACCGATATATCCGGTCGGCGAAAGTAATATATTGGCACCTAATAATGGCCGCAATCTATAATCTCTTTCAAGCCTCGTTCTTCATCAATTTCGACCGCCGACTCGGAGCAACGGTCGACAGGTTGACTCCGGTGGACGAGGAGGCGCGATTCCCAAACGGAGGCTCTTTCGGGAGTCGTGTGCTCGCAACGGGGGTCGTATCCCGCAGGGCCTTAACACCGACACCTTCTGCCTCTGTCTCTCTTTCCCTTTCACCATCCCTCTCCCGGATGACTTCCCCGTCCCTTCCCCTCTCCCCCGCCCCCTCTTCTTAAAACGCATGACGGACGCTCCCGCTCGATAAAGCTGCCTTCGAATCGCGAATATCCCCGTCGTCATTCTGTGAAGTCTCCATTTGCTCGCGACCTGTGTCTGCGACACTACATATATGTCGAAATTCGACGGAAATTCCACATCGAGGGCCGCGTCTTTCTTTCACAATTTTTCTTGGATAACAAATATCGCTGTACATTTGAATATAATCATTCAAATAATAGATTTATGCTACATACGATGACGCACGATAAAACATCGTTGTTCGGTATCAACATTGTGCCGGTTAAATAATATCAAAATTATGTGGCCTTTATTATCAGATCTAAAACTCTTCACAGCGTCCAAATTATAATGCGGTTTCTACTATTAATATCAACCGAATAATTAATGTAAATGTTATGTTATTTAATGTAAACGTTATTCAATGCTTCACTAATGTCACATGTCAATTTTATTAGGTATAAATATTCATAAGTAATTATATTTTTCAAACGTTGGCTGCCTTCTTTTAATAAAATCCATCATATGCATATAATTTTTATTTCCACATGATTCGATTGTAAAATCAGTATTCTCGATTCGCATTTTGCAGATTCCCGTTCCAAGTAGACGCGTAAGAAAAATCGAGCAAAATAATCGGAGAGATACCAAACGGAAAAAATTATACCGAACGGAGACGAAAAGCGAAATATTCAAATGATATCGCGATAAATTTTGGAGAGCAGCGCGTTTACATCCACGCGCCCGATACCCCGCGATGATATATATCCGCCGCAATTAATTAAAAACTAGCAGCTATATTATTCTCGCGAGGACGTTTTTGGTGAAAACGTAAGCTGATCGAATATTGGAACTGTGGCCCGGCAGCGGTAGCGAGCGCGCGGAACGCACGAAAAAGCTATCTGCGCACGGCGTTAATGAATTGATTAAAACACAAAATGAATCAACCGGCCTGGTGAAACTCGCCACTAAAAACTCATTAAGCTAAAGATTCCGCCGATGATTTATCGTGGATTATCGTATCCACTACCTGCACCGTAGACACAGCATTAAGCCGCGCGCGATATAAATTAGCGGTCGGATGATACCGCGTTGAAAAAACAATCGCCAATTGAACGGTCGAACGAATTGCCGTTCGGCTGCGCACCGATAAAATGATTCTTCTTGAATATCTGATCAACCTTCTTTAATAATTACATCTGATATCGCCAATAACGTTAATCACGGCACCGTGAAAAATTAATTTTTTATAATAAAAATAAATATTTATTGTCAATATACAAGCGATAAATATTTTATTAATACCTTTTTTTATTAAATATTATGCAACATGGTCAACGAAGCGCGCAACTGGTGGTAAAATATTTATCGATCGCTGCACTTCCGGCAGGCAAAAACATTAATGTAAGGATAAACGATTAAAATTTAACTATCATCAATACTGACATATAAATTTCCTAGAAACTAATTAGATTTTTTTTCTATAATTTACACAATTTCGAAACGCGGGTATATATTTGATATCGTTATATATTTATAATTTTTTGTCAGCTAATAATAAATGGTCATATTCGATAATTAATACTGGTCAGAACTGGTTATATATTGCTACCAGTCGATATAACGCGATTTTTTATTGCTATAATAAATGTTTTCCACGAAGAAAGAATACTTGTATAGCAGCATCTTGCAGCAATGACACATGGCCGTGTTTTATTGAGATACATCGTGGTATCAAACATAGAATATATATTTCACTTTTCTTGCCACACTCATATATATTTATTTTCGGTTAACCAAAATTATTTAAGCGTATTATTTTATCGTAACTAAATTCCATTTGGTCCAGTAATGTGTGTAACGTTATCACGTTATATATATAATCTCTATAGGATTTCATCCGTGTCTATAAAGTAATTAATTTATATACGAGACTTAATAAATTTTAATTTACCTTTTAGAACGCACTTGGGAAATATATACATATTTTATAAAAAAGTATAATAACAACGAAATGTACACACATACATATACGGACTTGGGTTCATATAAATATTTTATATAGATATGCAAAACTGCTTTATATTATATCCCCATGCAGTTAATTAGAATCGGTGGTAGTCGGGACATGTGTTGGAATGCACGGATCGAGCTCCTATTAAATCCAGCCGGCCAATAAATCCTCGCCGTTTCTTCGCACAACCGAAACACGGGTGCGGCACAGAAAAATCGCGGCTTATTTTCGTTTTGCACGGATGCAACCCCGTCCTGTCGGAGAAACAGACCGGTGACCTCCGCGCCAGGTATATCCGTTAAACGACTCGTTAATTGTATTTTTAGGGGGCTTCCTGCGAGAGGCCTCAGTTCCTAATTTACCGACTCGGCCGTTTGGTTTATAGGGGGCCCCGATGTACCCCGTTTATACTATAACCGACACCACACCTCGTTAAATCAAAGGACTGGAATATGCTTATAGCTTATACGTTCACCAAGAATTATAACCGTAGGAGAGGAGCGTCTCCTCTCTGCGCCTCGATCGGGCCCGGAACGTAGACGCTATTTCCATTTTCTCCGTAACGAGTCTGAGTCGGCATCGATTTTGCACCGTTCCTGCGTACGAGATTGCCTAGGCTGGCGAGATACAGACTCGAGTTACTCGCGATCGGAAGCAGCGTAATCGCGAGTATAATCTCGAGGAAGTACAGTTCGTCGAAATCCAATTTATACGTCGTTTCGATCCCGTTCGTCTAGTTATCGTTCGGTAAATATTGGGCTAACGCAATATTGCATATAAAGAACTTCGAGATCTCGATGTGTCGTGCAAACATGACATCTTTCCGAAGAACTGCGGATGTGAATTTTCTCTCGCAATTAATAAAGTATGCTGTTAATTTTATTATTGATAGGAAGCCTCGAGTATTTTGCCTAGGGCCTAAGTGCTCCAAAAAGTGAGTCCTAACTTTATCAGGTCACCCTGTACAGAAGTTCGCGAGCCGGCAGGACGACCGGACGCGGTAAAGGCAGCCCGAAGAAAAAGAAAAGAGCGACGAGGGACGATGGGGGCGACGGGTGCAACAGGAGGGGGAGAGGGCGTCAGCCATATGGACTTATCCAGCAACGTAGCCCGAAAATAATAAATCTCTGAGCGTGCTGCGGGATTATTAAAAGAGTCCCTAGCTCGTTCCCCTTCGGGAGTGGAGAGCGTGGTGAAAGAGAAACAAAACGCATTAGCGTTTCTTAATGAAGCTGAGGGATACGAACGAGCCGAGGCAATGAACGAACTGTGCAAACGGCAACCACGAACGGACGGACGGACGGACGGACGGACGTACGAACGAACGGACGGATGGACGGACGGATGGACAGTCCGACGTTCAGAACTAATTGGAGCCACGAGATATTAGGAGAGCCAAAGAAGGACAGAGCGGCGCTTTTGCGGAAGGAAGACGGAGAAGTGCGAGCGACGTGGCGAACGGCGAGAGAAAGGACTGGGGGTTCGAGTGGTTAAGGGAGGAAGAGAAGGTGTCCGGGAGAATACTTAGATGGGTGTACACGGATCAACCTACCGATACCCCACATTAACAGCTAGTTTGTCCACGTTATGAGTTTGTTTAACGATATTGCGTCGAGACGCCTGGCACGGTGCACAAACGTGAAACGGTGTCGTCGGGTTAAATGATGAGCCTCCGAATGAGCCGCGTGTTTATTTGCCCGGGTTTCGCATGTTAACGCACACTGTGCGACAGAGTTGCGCAACACCGACTGATCTCTGTAAACGCGAAGGTTCCATTTCGCTTCAAGTATCACGGTTTCGAATCCGAATAAACTAAAATCGAATGTAAAGTAATCAGCTCGACTACTTATTTTAAATTCAATATCACGAAGAAAGTGAAATGTTTATTAGATGTCCATCGCGGGAAAGATTAGAAAATTAATCATCTAACTAATAGTTCGTAATTATCCAATATTATCTAATTGTGTATAATGGTTAATTATAACTCAAATACAATAACTATAAACCTGAGAATTAAGAAAAGACGCTCGACTAAAACGCCTTAACTAGCACTGATATGCAGCGTCTCATAAATTACGGATTTATCGTCGTAATGTTCTGCCCAAAGTTCTGCCATGAAAATGTTGAAGAGACAAAACGTTAAAAAATAGGAAACATTGCATTCTCATAATAATCAGCGATATAGAGAGAAGAGAAAAATGCGACTATCATTATCATTATGAAGTGTGAGTTGACAATGAAAACGACCGCCCTGTCTTCTGATACTCGGAAACGGTCTATGATGATATTTTAATACCCATTTTTACGCTCACGCAAATTATAGTGATCTCGGGTTACGACAAAAGCTGAATTAGCATGCCTTTATGATAAAATCCGTGCCCTCGTATCATTATCGAATTATGCTATGCCGAAGATCATAATCGGACTAAAACGATTCGCCTAGGAGTAACCCTACGTTGTAACGGTACCTCCCCTTTTTTCGTTTTCGCGGCGAGAACGTAGTGATGCAGATGGCTTCTACTTTCTATGCGAAGACCGTATCGAAAGAAGCAAACAAAATGATAGTAGTGGAAAAACAAATTAAATAAATCTCATGTAAAAACATGAAATCGAAAGAATAGCAGAATACAATATTTTTTCCTTCACGTTTATTCATATATGTAATGGTTTTATTTTTGTTTACAAATAAATAATAGAATAGTGATAGAAAAGAAAGTCATATTTAAAATCAATTTGCATTAAATAGATTTTGTGTGCATACAAAATAAAACTAAAAAATCTAGAGGATGCACTTAGAAATAAAACATTTCTCGAAAGATTGATCAATAATGATATGATATATTCATGAAATGCGCGAAACCGGATAAAAATTAAAGATTTCCGCAACACAGCAATAGAAATCTGTCTGAAACGACACTGAAAAGATTGTGAATGCCAACGTACGCGGTCAGGAGGTCCATGATGTTCGCGCGTCACTTGAAAACGTATATTCCTTCAATTTTCTAGTCGAGTAAGCGCCGTTTGAAGGGCCCTTGTGCGTCTGGCAAAGCGTGCACTATCCTGTTACGCGATCTCTCCCAGCCCGCAATCAAAATTCAAATCACACTTTTACAGCCGAACATAAAATCAATATTCGCCCTTTGGACGCGCCCCTAAATTCCGTCGAAAACAAATCAATGTTCTTTTGACAGTTAAAGTCGACGTCCCGATACGGCAATTCGAAAAAAATCTCACGTCAATGATGACGTAGTTCTTTTACTTCTAATTTCACGATATGTTAATATTTCTAAAACCAATTCAAAATAATTTTCGTATATTAGCTTTCAAACAGAACGGTACGTTAATTCGAAAACATTATTATCATGAGATACAGTAGCATTTTGCGCTAAGTAAATAATTTTCATAAACTACGCTTATAAATAATTTTCATAAACGCTTTCATAAACTATTCCATATATAAATGTTAACTATTATATAAAGACATAATCAGATAGAACAATATGTAATATCCCTTATGTAAAAGATGATGCCCTATATGAAAATAAGGGCCTATTAATTCTTAATAAATAAGCAAAAATAGAAAGATACATTTTTTATTTTAATTAATATATATTCTCAATTTTGTGAATAATCAATTCGTATAAATATTGAAAATGCACGGGCGTCGGATGTAATTCGCGATATATCTGTGCATATAATACAATTACCCACATTTCTCTCGCATATTGAAAAATTTCATACAATATCGTAATAACCGTGAAACAGGGATCACTGTACATGCTGGCATGTACCTGTTGGCACAAAAAAAATAGATCGCCTGATGGTTGCGGAGTCCAAAGTGTAGCAAAAGGAAAAGAAGTTGCTTAGGCATCCGGAATAGTGCCCTTATAAATGGTTTTTCTATATTGCCTCGTGTCTGGCTCACGTTGGACATGGACATGGGTTACCGGTTCATTTAAATAAGTTAAGGGTCTCGCTTAGTGCCTTAGCGGGTCCATTACAGCTGGGCAAAAGCGGCTAATTACCTGCCTGACGTGAGTTATAAACCCCTCTTCGGCCATCGCTCCCTCCTTTGAATATTTTTAACCGGTATCCCGATTTTTACAATGAAAACGTCGTGCGTCTGCGTTCCAGCATTTTACAGCGTTGCGAGTCGACGGGTGCATCCATCGTGTGCGAAATGTATCACACGCTTTCAAAAAATGTTTAACTACAGATCGCGGTTTAACTTTTGTGGCTTTATATTATATTACATCATATTAAATTATATTATATTATATCATATTATATCATATGGTTTCATAATCAAATTTATTTCATAATTATCCTTTTTTAATTAAATTACATTTAATTTTAAAACGTCAGCCATGTACTCGCATTTACAATTTTTAAAAAATGTTGATATAATTTTACCGGTAATTTATACCTTTATGTTTTATTTAAAAAATATGTGTATGCGAAGTATCGAATTAGTTCGAGCGTCAGAGCCGTCCAGCGTTATACCTCTGCCGATCGTAATGACGTTCCTCAAACGCGGCGAATTAAATGCCAATTTCCGAAACACGTTGCGGACCGCGATAAAGTAACGGCTGACAGTTGAAATTTCGTAACAAACGATCGCGAAGGCGGTACCTTTTGGACAGAAAATTAATCTAGTTTGTCATAACGTGGGCGGGTTAGTTCAAAGTGCCGCTAATGAGAAAAAGGCCGACCCGCGTCTTTCTTATTTGTCAATGGGATCATCGTACTCATGAATCACAGCCGGGAGACGCTCGCCTCGAATCTCGCATGCTGTAGGTGGAATTCGCTCGAGAATGAACGGACGATACGGCACATGGCATTTCATTCTTGCACAGATTAACAGCGTGCAACGGGAAATAAAATTATTTTTTTACAATCTAAAGATAATGGATGCTTTCTTAAATGATACTAAAAACTCGTACGTTATTACAGGTGGCAATGATAAATGTAAAGTTCTATTCTACTAGACGTATATGACTCTCTCTTGCCAATTTATTCTCTCATATCACGTAATTATACATTTGGCAGAATAATGAGGCTTTTAATCCAAAATCTAGTCGGCTATTGGGTAAAACAGAATATTGTATGCATTAATTTGGGATTAATAAATAATCATAGACTGACGGAGAGTAATGTACTCTATAAGAATGAATAGTATTTGTAATTATAATTATACAATATATGTAATTATACAATATATGTAATTATACAGTATATTACTATTAATAATACTTTACAATAGCATGCATAGTACAAATATTTTTGTATACTTCATCTACCGTTAATCCCGTTTGTTTAAGCAAACGAACTTAAGCTTTAATCGGTACACACGCGGTAATGTAGCTGTATAAATCAAACTCTAATCAATTAATCAAATAGTACGCATGAGCATTCGGTAGAACACACTGCCGAATGTTGTTATAACGCTGCAAAAGTTTTTTTTACGCACTTTAGACACTTTAGACACGCCATGGTTTTTCCGCGTTCAGCGATGGTCGCGTTTCCTTTGGAGGCAAAGGTTCAATTTTGTGTGCAGTGGCCCTAAAAGGGCCTACGGGACTGGTTAGCTTTGGTTAGTGGTCCTGGAACGATGCGAACGACACGAGCGGCTGACGAGATAGACAGACACTAGGGAGGGAGTCTATTTCATGGTTAATTTGGCTAACTCGATTTCACCACCACCAACGTGACCAGCCCACCACCGCTACCACTACCACTACCCTCGAAAGACCAGGGCCACTAAACTACATACAGGGTGAATTCGACGGCCACCCTCCTGTTAACGCATTGCTCGCGAATTTTTGTCTACAAGAGCAGTCGAATCGCGTGGGTTATTCGAGGGGTTGCAAAAATAATTTGCGACTTCGTAGATATCTTCCGATAGGATTTCAGTAGAATAAGTGCGAAATAATAAAGATTAATCCGTACTCGGACACGTTTATATCTTTAAATAAGTACGTGTCAATATCCATTCAAATAGATTTCCATTCAAATGTGTTACTAGAATAATAAAAGTTTACAAGAGTTTACACGCGCGCGTATGAATGTGTCTATGTATGTAAATGTTAAGATTCAAATACAATTTATAACCATTTAAAAAAACAGAAAGAGAGAGAGAGAGAGAGAGAGAGAGAGAGAGAGAATGTTTGTGTGCGCGTGTGTGTGTATGTATTGCTTTTTTATTTGTATAAAATGATGTTGATGAAAACTGAGCTGTAATAAAAAATAGTACGGCATTTTGCAATTTTATTTGTACCGAAGGCAGATAACAACGGCCGGCGCACTTCCAATAAATTGCAATCGATGGTAAGCAATAAATGCGAAACAGTAGATCTAATGAAAATCCCAGCGATGGAATATACCGTTAAAATATTTAAACTCCGAATAGCCACATGCACGTGCAGAAGAAGAAATACTCGGCTATAAAAATACGCGCCCCTCTCCCCTCCCCGCCGTGCTTAATATTCCAATAAACGTGAAAAATAAAATGGAATAATGTGCAAAATATAATGAAATATAATATATTCAGCGACCATCCATTATGCAAATTAATATCGCTCTCTCGTAAAGTGAATTTGATCAAAATATTCAGACGCGTACGAGATATGTAATTCACATTTAATGATAACAAAAAAATATGTGCGCAAAATATGATCAGGTCGTCGTCGAGAAAATTGTCTATGTTAACAGTAAAAAATAGGAAAATCCTTTGTTATACGAGCTATATATATATTCTTGTATATACGTCGCATCATGTCATCTTCTGAACCGAGGAAAAACGTCAGGCAATGTACGAGTATCAGGGACTCGCTTTTATATGGGCGCGTAAGACGACAAAGAGACACCTTAAGCACTGGTTTATTCCGCAACTGCGAGATATCCTCCCGCATTTGAAGCGCCCAGACCGTGTCTCTTCGGCAAACGGTTCACCGTCGTCGTGTCGGTGTCGTCTACCGGCGCGCACGTTCTCTTCCGGCAAAGGGAAGCGCGCATACACTACGTCCGGGAAAAAAATCTCAGGGAAAAGTTAGATGCAAATATTAGTTGAACGCCGGACTAGTCATTATTTCTCTTTGTACTCGCAAATGCCACTCGCTACTCCGGTGTCTTTCGCAAAAGGCCGGAACAAAGGAGCGTGTCATCGTGCGGTGCTCCACCCCTGTCCCCCCATCCCCGTCCTACCTACCTCTAATCTAACCCGGCCCCGATCTCCCCTAACCACCCACGGTTCGGCCGCCTTCCTTTTTTTTTTAAGCTCGAGTCTTAATTACTGGAAGCAGAACGGGTTAAGGACTAAAACACAAGCCGACGTCGGCTGACTGATCATGGCGCGTCCCGACTGACGGCCATGCCAAATGAAAAACGGTCCAGAAAAATTATTATCGCGGAAGATACGTGGCACCTGTCGTCCCTTTCTCCCTTCCATGCCCTTTCTTTATTTCGCACATTCCCCTTCGCATCCTTTCCCCCTGTTTTCCATTGTTCCAAAATCTCATCGAGATCCTATCGGATTTTTCGGGCTCAGCGTGTGGTAAATATCTGCTATCAGAAACGTCGCACAAAAGTTACAATTCTTCTCAACGTTAGAGTTGAAAATCGCAGTTTCAAAGTTTAAGACAGTTTTTAAATATTATTAAGATTTATGGATTTTCAATAAATTAAGACAGTTGAGATGCGAGAACCTGTTTAATTTAAATAATAAGTTCATGTTTTAACTGTAAGCTTAAGTAAATTTCATTTTAATATATCGTTTCTAATAACGTATTCAACATTCATGTTTTTATACGCTTCCACTAATCAACAAGAATTTTGAACGACAAAGAAATTTTCAATAGATGTATCCTATACTTGGCAATAGTGTCTACGCATAATGTCTTGGTATCGCAAGCGTTAACGTGGCACTGCAGGCCGCAGGGCGAAAGGTCGCGAAACCTGAGTGTGTCGTCTGCATTATGCAGAAATGTGTCGTGCGACACGCACGGTATGTAGACGCGTACGAACAAAGTGCCGTGGCCTTTTGTGCAATACCCGGGGGTGACAATGGGCCTTGCTCTCATTGTCAGCATTGTCACGTGGGTTAACCAACGTTTCCGAGGGGGCTATCGTCGATGTTTGGCATCGTCCTGTTCGCCGACAGCCACCGTCTTTTATTCAGTGCCGGTACGCCCCGCGTATCGCGGCATAACTGTAATTGCAGTACATTAGATACACACTTTTACATGATTAACTCGCGCCGTCATAGTAAAACGGCAACCTCGACTGTTACCCGCTACAATCGCTACTCATTCGGTTTCTGTGTATTTGGACAGACGAAGGTTTGACCCCGGTCAATAACTGCTCTATTTACGTGCTCCATCGACGGGAACAAATGATGAGTTTGCAGGGCTTGAAGTCAATAATTTTTCAGAACTGTCAGCAGGACGAATAAACACAGTTGTCGAAAGTAAAACGTCTCTTATTTTAAGTATCTTCTATAGAATGTATCATCTAAAAATATAAATAAACATTCATTTTGACAAAATCATTTTTTGAGATCACTTTGAAAGTCGTGAAAAGATAAAACTCAAGTTTTACTAGTTTCCATATAAATCCATCCCTCGATCTATGCATAACCCATTTCCACAAAGTCCTGTGTATGAAGCAAAACAATCGACTAAAAAATAATTGTTAATTCACGTGTAATAACACGTTCACTGTTTGTTGGACATGATACATTAACTATTATTGATTAATCCTTACTTTTCAAGATAAATATTTTATAGTTGCTATGCGTTAATGAGAATATTATCATAAACATATTTCATGTTAAATAATATAGTTTCTTGGACGCGGTGATAATGTCGATTTGCGATTAGCATTAAATATTAATATTATATATGTAACAAGAATAAACTACGGGAACGTAATCCGAAAGAAAACGATCCCATTTGCTGATTGAATAAACAATAGTTTCGACCGCATGATCGATTTCGTCTTTCTTTTTTTTTCTTACGACCACGATTTCTTCATCCTCCGTGATGACGGTCATCTCCGCGCGAAATGAAATCGAAACGCAATTTGTCGTTCCCCACGTTGCCCCCTCGCGTTGCCGCGTATCTCCCTCGCAAAACCATCACACGATTACGCTAATTCGGGTATCATTTATTTTTCGTTCACCCTTCTTCTTCTTTCTTGTCCTGCCCTCCCCATCGTCGCGCAAACGAAGCTCCACCCTCTCCCGTCAACGAGGCCGCGCTCGATTCTACGAACTTTGAAGTGCCGGTGGGTTTTTGATGTAGCCACCAACTGTTCCCGCCATGCAAAATAGTGAATCACGCATTAAGCGGAGATAAAGCGGCAAATAACTCGAGAGTATATTGAACGTAACGCTCGGTTACACCGAGAACAAAACCGGTGCGCGTTGATACCCCGGAAAAATGTTTTCTTTCGGTACGGCAAATCGAGCGGCGTGGGGCGACGAAGTCGAACGATTGAAGCCAGTCGAACCTGCTGATGTTTATCAGCATAGAGATGAAGGGCCATTGGTCAGCAATTCGAAAATCTATCTTTAATCGATGTCTACACGTTAAAAATATTCGATGAAAAAAATATAATACTCTCGTTTAACCAAAGAATTCATCTAACAATATTCTAATTTCGATTTTTGTTCCGCGGTATTCCTTTTCCACAATTTAGATACTTCAAGTTTTGCTCAAAAATAAAATTAAGTTGCCTGCAGATAGCGAAATTTAGAAATACTAACTGAAAGCTCGAGTTGAAGGATTAGGAAATTACTGCAGGATGAGATGTGGGAATTACATTTTCGATACTGTTCCCGATAAATCTTTGTTTGCGAGAGTTCCACTTCTACAAATACAAACTGGAGAAAAATTGATTATAAGACAACACTTCGCAAAATCGTTGTACAAATAGAGAAATAAGGTTTTATCTAGCCGCACGGCACTCACGATTTACCGCCCGCCACAGAATGCGCATGGATGCTCGCACGTGCATACGGCGAAATATCGCGAGGCGTCGCATTATTCGCAGGCGTCGTGGTTTGCCCGTCAATGCGTATTTACGGCGAGATTTGCGAAAAGAGAGAAAGAGAGAAAAGGAAAGAGAGAAAGAGAGGGGGGTGGGAAGAGGGCGCGAAAGACACGAGAGTGATCTTCGGCAAAGATGGCACGTGAGAGCAAAGTATTAACTCTCTACTGCGTGGCGGGTATCCCACCCTTGTTATTCCAGCCACAAAGACACAACTCGCCACTCGGCTCTGCCACGTGACCAGATCATACTTTATTGGAAAATGTGCAAATACTCGACACTCGCCGGTCGCGTACCCGCATTTTGACAACTTCCTTCCTATCGCCGTGCATTATTATTCTCCCCCCGTATTTTTCCGGATACGAAGCTATTTTCAATACTCGGCAGTTTTACAACGACGAGAACCGGTCCAATGAAGCAGCGTTTTGACGTATTTTGTTTTGTCGAAACCCGCATTTCCGTGTGTAAACAAAAACGGTAAAACTGAATTTCAGTGCAATAATTATTTTTATAGAAAAGAAATGGCATTCTCTCTCTGTTTGGCCAGTGGTTGTTAACCTAGCACGATGGCTGCATGTACAAATCACCATTCCAACAATATTTTTATACTCTGTGCTAATCTACGTTTCAAAATTGATGTAATTCAACTATAAAAATTTTTTTATTGTTTCACTTGCTGTATGAAAATTATCTCAAGCATATATAAATGTGGTATTTTTACACCATATTTACACCATTGGTATCACATTCTGCCTATGAAAAGGCACGATATGAAATAAATACGTAACTTTCAGAGGAAAGAACGATAGGAATTCGTGTATAACGTCGAGTTTATTCGTGTTGAAATTATTAGAGAACTCAATTTTAAATAACGTTTCTTTTCATTGGTCAATCACTAGTAAATTTCATTTTTGGTTTCCTTGAGTTTACACACTTCTAACTGTATTTTATAAAAACCTTCTTCTTTGTCAAGCCAAAGTGAACGTATCGTTATTTTCTCACCCGTAATATTTTCCAAAAGATCCCACTTCCAACAATTCGCATATTAAAAAGTACGAGAAGTGCAAAAACGCAAATGAGCTTCGTGTGCGGCTTACATCCTTTACATTTCCGATCGAGATGTTACGTCCCAGCGGCCCATTAAACGCAATCTCAGAATTTGAATAAATAATTGAAGACCGAGAAAGCACTCGGGGTACTTGTTATCAGTGGAACAAATTAAAGCGTTAGGAGGTAAGGTTGAGAGGGAACAAGTACTAGTCGACCGCTGCGGGATTGCCTTTCAGACAACATAGGCGCAGCTAGCGAGAACTCGGCTAACAACATAATTCAATACGGGGCTACTACCTAAACGTGTTTCCGCTATCCGCCATGCTCGAGGACTTACATTTCCTGCCGTTACTATGTGATTTCCGTGACCGTCGTAAAGGGGAGAACTGATGCGCGCCATACCGTGTCCAAAGCGCAGCAACGATATGTCGGCCTTTTTTTACCCGATCGAAGATTTTTTTTTCGCCCGTCTCCCCGTCATTTGTTCGCACGATATTTTTTTGTGTCGTCTGAACGGTTTACTCCGCCAGTCACGGCATATGCGACCAAAACGTAATAACATCCAAGGTAGTGAAATTTATATTTGGGGCATGCATTAATGACTCCGATATCATATTTTATCGTAATGCAATTAGACCGCAAGAAGCAACGTACGAGCTACTTCACGCAGATATTTTAAAAATTTCTTTTAAGAAATTTATAAGAAGAGGAAGAGATGAAAGATTTTCAAGAAAAACATGTGTACAAGCGATATATCTGTTTTCAGACATCGAACATTGTGTAATAAACTGTTGCGCGGATTGTTAAACACGAGGAATAAACCGAACAATGTGTGCATCGCGAGCAATTACACGCAAACGGTAGAGAGGTCTACTTCAAATAGCCTTCCGAGTGGAACGACAATTCTCCCCTGGCGTATCCTACATCTCAATAGCTCATCGCCGTATCCGTAAACGCGTAAGAACCGCGTGTGTACACAAGAACTCCGCGTTTAACGAGTGCCCCCTCCTAGATAACGATGTTGCTCGCGGTAGACCACGCGGGGACCCTTGCGAGGCCGTTGCACGTATAGGGCCCCTCCCCACTATTCAGGCTTCAGGGTCGTCTTTTACCTACGGTACGGCATCGCGATCGCGTGCGCGCATTACTTAACCCAACGGCATCATTCCTCGGCGCGCGTAATCGCGCAAACTCGTTCTACGCATCGCATGCGAAACGCCGGTACCGCGGATCGGTCGTCGCTAATTTGCGTCGGTAATGACCGCGTCTACGAGGGGGAGAATTTAGCCGGCGAGGAGAGGGATGCCAGGTCTCCCGCGATCCGTATCTGACGTCTGGTTGGCTGGTTTATGAATGGGGTGGGCCCGCGCCGCGATCGCCGCACGATCGCGGAAGAAGATTGATCTGTCCTCGGTGATCTACGATTATCAGAAACGCCTCGCGGTAAATAGGGTCCGTTTAGCTCGCTTCGCTGGCGGCGTCGCGCGGCCGTTTTACGCCGGTCGTACGCGGAAGTGGTTAAGGCGGCTAAGGTATGCAGGAAGTCCAATCGTCCGCTAACGCGGCATTTTAATGCGCGTTTTTTGATAATCCAACGGAATGTTAAGAGAAGAACCTTTTTATGCGGGATGTAACAATTTTGCAGAACAAATAACACTTTGGACACCTTTGTCTCTCGTAATCGGGTGTGTCGCATGCGACACACGCCTGTCGTTTAATTAATACACGTATAATAATTTATAAATGTATTACAAATGTATAATAATTTTATAAATTGCGAAAATATAGCGTTGCAATTTTTGTTTGGCCAGTCTGTGATTCGGGTGCGGATACAAAGCGAACCGTTTATCGATGCTCGCCAATCGGACGAATTTTTCAGTTAAACAGTTTTCGTCCGCAGACGCGCCTCGTTAGAATTATATATTCAAATAATAAAATAATGAGAGAGCGCAGCTTCCGCGAGCGGGAGAATGAAATGTTCATGCGCGACGGTAGCTCTCTCTGTGCCGCGTATAAATATTCATGTCACATACAGCAGCCAGCGAGCTTGGATATCCAGGATATATTCACGAGGATAATGTGTTTACTGCGGCGACGTGTCTTGATACCTCGACTAAGGTAACGCGAGCTTCAAATTCAATATTTCCATCCGCGCCGCTGTCGTGAAAATTACAAGGAGATATGCATTCCGGTATTCTTACGACCATATATTAGAATGACTGAGGAAGATATCCTAAATAATGTGTAAAGCTTTTTCACGCCCGAAGCCAAAATTCAATTACGCGAGAAGATATGTGCGAATCTATAATATCGCCGTTCGAAATCGGTTTATAAATCCCGTACGTAATATCTGCTTTAAAATATAAATTTTTTTCCACGTCTTCCATTTTCCATTTAGTGCAGAATACACAGAACGTTTATTTCCCTGTCATAAAAATGTTATGGTTGAAGAGTTTCTCTTCGAGAAATTTAGAATCACATTTAAAGATAGCGTTTCTCGACTATAACTCGCGGAATAAATATGTGCGACATATCATGACAAAGAGAATTTAATCAGTGAAAAAACATTATTTTTATCAAAAGGTGCATTATTCAGAAAAATCTGAATAATCCTGTTAATTATCAAAGATACATATTTGCATTGTAATTTAATTGTCCCGCCGATAAAATAGGACTCGAAAGTGGCAGAAACTACCGTTAACTATTCGCCGATTGCATATTAAAAAAATATTTAACAGTTATTTATTTCTAGCTGTGTTCTTACGTCTCACAGAACCGCAATTTGACTAAACGCCAGCGTTCATTCCAGCGTGAAAGCCAACATACAAAGTCGGCATGACAGATGTAACACTTACCTGCCAGGCGTTGGAGTCCAGAGCGAGGTAAGACATGTTGTTGTTAGTGTCCTCCGTGATTGAAAAATTTGTGGGGTACCCGGAAACTCCTCGCCGATCGGCACGCTACCAATATCCAGCTTGTCACTCACGTTCCGAGATGATCGGCAGGCGACATCTTCCGTCGGCAGCTCCGTGAAGAGGCGAACTGTACTGGAAAAAAAAGACAGCGAAGCGTTCGGGTGAATATAAGTATATTAAATAGAATAAAAAGTGTCTCTCTCGAATGTGACAAAGACGAGTTTATTCAAAGATTGACAGATGAATCGGTTTAAGGTCGAATTCGCACGTTAAAAAGAAATTACTATAATCCAGCGACAGAAATAATCGCTTCCTATGCTCAAAAATATTAATAGAATAAAATTCAAATACACATGATTTAACGAAATAATGTTTTAATCTATAATTACATTATCTGCCATTATTACATTTTAATTGGAGAAAAATTATTGAATTATAAAATTATTCTATTACAAAAGAAAAATATTCATCTGCTATCAGTATGTTTAAATTATAAAAGAAAATTATTTAATGACTAATTGGATTTAATAAATCTCTACGCAGTGAAAATACGTTTTCCTCAAAAATATCTGAAGAAATTTTCGCATAATGATACTTTTGTGTATGCGAACCATGCATGAAGGAGGCGGGAATACCGAGTAAGATTTGGCAAAAATTTCCTGTGGTGAGTAACAAAAATGCGAATTACTTTCGTCGGCTGGAATCCCTGGGGCATCGCGTCAACGGATCGGGAACTTAGTTAAGCAAAGTTAAATACGGCTCCCCGAGGTGGCACGACCGCTTTTTAATTGCAAACACTTTCACAAAACGAGAAGATATCCCAAGACGCTCGACAAGCGGAGATTACAGCCCTAGCTTCTTTTTCGCCATTGCTACAAAATGTCTACGAATATAAATATCTGCAGTTCCCGAGATGTTTACAAGTACAATCAGACACTTCGTGGAAATACTTAGCATCAACTTGCGGAATCTCGGAAAGTTTACCACAACGGTGTTTAAAGATTTATTTTACTATAAATGTAGATTTAGGTGAATAAGAATACGTCGTACAATGCTAAGATCAAGAATCACGTAAAATTCAGATAAAAAGCGAATTCTGCAATTAATAAAGCAACAACAATCGCGGAATAGTCTCGGTGTTAGACGCAATAAAAATCACATCGCTTCAATTCGGATGCAGAAATAAATAAAAAGTATATAAGCTAATAAAAAAATATAACCATTCAATTATACAAAAAGATTTATATTGGACGGAAAAATTTGTGTATTTGAATGAACGATGTTTCAATCGCTCGATGAATCTTGTCAATAACGGTAGTAAAACTTCAGAGAACAATTTATTACTGAAATCTCTCTCTCTCTCTCTCTCACTCTTTCTCATCAACGTTATAATCATAAAGAGCTATTGAACGCAATTACACCCGGTTCTCGCTTTCAAAATTAAAACACATATAATAACACCACGCATCTTTCAATATATCCATGATTTATGCAAATCCGTGCGAATCAAAGGATATCATTATTAAATTTAAATGCAGGAAATATAACATATTTTCTGCATAGTACTGTTCCAACCACAAAATCCTCACGGCACATTGCACTGATTGTGAGTATCTTCCCTTCCCCCCCCTTTCACGTATTTAAATCAAACGATGATCAAATATTGGCGACACCGTTAACTTTATCATTTAGCATCACAAAGTCCCATGCAACGAACGAGCCAATCTGACCAACCAAATTGCTGCCCCTCTGTATTGTTTATTGTTACATCCGACTTGCGTACCGTGCTCTACAGACACAAACCTAAATTAAATCAGACGTTTACAATCGAAATGATTAGCCTTATATTACTGTTTATGCACAATGGCGTTTATTGAACCCGAGAAAACTTGCAGCAACTGCGAAGTAAAGGAACTGTTTGTTTTTTCTCGAGAATCACACTCTCCGCGAATGACATGAGATTTTCCTCGCACTATAAACATTTCTCTTACATTTTTGCTTGTGCTTTTACTTTGCTTTACTTTTTTTTAATGGAAGAGAGATACAATCACACACACCCACACACACACAACATTAGTGATGAATGCATTGTAAAATACGTATGTAAAAAATTGCTAAAAATGTCAACACTATATATAAATTGGAAAATATATCGTAATCGCGCACCACTTCATCACATTGCAATAAGAATAATATTTCTATTATTTTATTTCCGTTCTGTTCATTTTTTTACCATTTATTGAACCATAATTTTTCTACGCTTTTCACACTCACCGAAATTTACGATAAAAATGGTTAAAAACAAAGCGCAGCGTTTATTACACTACACGCCACGTTTGTTAAAGAAATTTAGTCTGTCAATCGCTTTCGAGAATCAAGGTCGCTCTCTGTATAACTCGAAATATGTAACTATCCACACACAGAAAAAAGTTTCTCTCCTGTTATATATTTTTAAATTCGCAATTAAGACGTGGCGACGATATGGCATTACGATATATATTTCGCAAAGTGCCTAAATTCAACAAACTGCTTGCCGTTGACAAAAACATCGCAGGATGATGTATCCAAGTGGCTTTTGGCTACAGCTATATTGTTCAATCTTCCGGCAACTATTTGGACTTCGCGATCGCTAAAAGGACTTCACTCGTTTAAAAGAAACAGTCCAAGGTCACCGCGCCGCATTTCGCACAGCGTTCGCGGCGATCACTCGCGCGAGGCACGGAATTTCTGCGTGCGTTCCTCGTCATTATTTTTCGGAGCACACTCGGTTCCGCCGCTGATGCTGGAAGGTTAAAGCCGGATCGCGACGTCTCGGAGATACGACGCAAACTCACCTCCTCGTCTCGATCTCGCGGCGAATCACCGACGGGCGGACAGCGGCGACGGCATCGGCGGCAGACACCGGCGAAACTCGCGTTTTCGCGTCGCGGTCGGTCTCGGACGAAAGGATGAAAATGCGTTCCCGCGATAAATGCGTCTGTCGCGAGCGAGATGACGCGCACGTACGCATACGCGTGTCTTCGTAACTTAATCCGCAAGCGGATTATCGGAGGCTAATTCGAAACGCAGTCAGACTATCCCTCTCTTTCTTTCTTTCCCCCTTTTTCTCCCTCTCTTTTTCTCTCTCTCTCTCACTCTCGCGTTCCTACCGGCCGGCTCCGCTCCCTTCCTTCTCACCCTTCCGTGATCTTTCTTTTTCTTACCCCCTCTCCACCCCCGCTGCGCTCGTTCCCCGCACTCGCGGACGGTCCACGTCTTCCTCTCTCTCTCTCTCACTCTTTCTCTATCTTTCTTTCCTTCTCTCTTTCTCCCCCTCTCGTAAGTATTGCTGGACGGTATATGTACTTGATCGCACCTTGGAATCACTCGGTGGCTCGTCGAAGATGGCAGGCGGACCGGCGCGAAATTCTCGCGGCGCGACGACGACGACTCCGAGGACGCGCGCCACGCGAGAAAATGCACGAAAGCAGATGAGAAGAGCGAAATGCCGAAGGTAGCTTCCGGTCGCGTCGCGCCGCGTCGCGTTGCGTCGCGTCGCGTCGCGTTACGTTCCGTCACGTATAGCGTTTTCCGTATCTCGTGTCGTGTGTCCCGATGTGTATTGGCCCACCGCACGTGGCGCGTCGCGACGTCGCACTGCGCTCCAGGCGAGAGAGGCGCCGCGGCGCCCCTCCACCCCTCCAAGCCGCTACCCGGCCGCCCCGTATGCCACCCCTGCCGCGGCGACGATGCGCCTCCGCCACCACCCGCGGCGCGGTACTATCGCCTGCCCCCGCGGGGGTGTGGTGCCTCCGCCTACAGTCACACGACGGACCCTGCGCGGCCCTGCTCCATATACCTGCCTGTGCCTGTGCCAGAGCAGGAGAGGGATGACGACGGGCTAACCTAACCCCTAACCCCGAGCGCGGCGCGGCGCGTCGCGTCGCGTCGCGTCGCGATGTAACTTACGCGGGCTGAATCGCGTCGGGGTTGCTTACCCTCGACGAGTGAGTAGGATTTAACAAGAGGGACGTCGGTGAGTGAGTTAGCGGATGGTGACCGCGGATTTGAATAGATGGGGATGGTGGATGAAACGAATCTCTTCTCGTTGCCGTCAATGAGCGATTGACCGAACGCCGAGAAATCTACTTTCGTTCGTTTCAGATCTATTTCCGGATCTATTCAGAAATTTAAATTTATCCTTAAACGTCAGATTTAACATATTCGAAATCGATTCTAATTATTTTTAATTAATAGACGAGAATAAACAACTTATTTTAGCTTGGTATATAAATAAATTTAGAAATTGTCTGTGTATGTATATACTTTAAAAATATCTAATTTGAGAAACAATGGAGATGGAAAAGCAAATTTTATTTTTATGATTGTTAAAATAAAAGTTGATATTTTTTTAATCAATTTGTGACAAAGACTGCACATATAATTGTGGTCCAACAAAATTCATTTTATTGATGAGCGAAACATTGCGATATAAACGCTAATATTATTCCAGTCCGTTAAGATTTACAAAATAACTATATAAAGATAAATAATCATTAATACTGGCAAAATATATATATTAAACTTCCTGAAAATAGAGCATTATATAGAATAATACGGAATAATACAGCAACTACAAATGCGAAATTCAAAGATTAAACGGAGCAAATTATTTAACATTACTTGCTCAAAGTTAAACAAGTTCGGTCAAACTTACCAAAAGTTTACAAAATTAAAATCTTCTAGAAATAACGTCGTACAGCATGTTGAAAATACTTTGAAGAATTCTCAAAGTTCTATTTTTAACGAGTTTTATAAATTGATGTAAAAACTATATTCACAGATACAGAAAATCAGTCCGATTGTATCTCTACGTATGAATCTTTACCCGAGTAAAAAATGTCTACGATGCCTGACGAAAAGAAAAGGAAAAAAAAAGGCAATGCGAAAACTCCCTAATTTACGAAATCTTTCTCCTTCACTTTCGTTCTGGTAAACGTCCAAGATAGAGATATTTGCTTCGCGAATTTTTCCCGGACTTGGCTATCTTCCGAGACCCGCGTAATTTGTCCCGCAGAGAATTTGAATCCGAAAAGTCCTTCGGCGAGTATATCGGGTGGCGGATACATACGGCGAGGTAAGAAAAACCGGAAGAGGGTGAGAAGGGACGGAGCCAGCAACTCTTCGGCACGGCGGACGCAGACGGGTATCGTGGTCGCGTCTGCTTGGCTGAGGATTCGTACGAGATGTTACCGCATCCCTGCTACAATATCTCTCCCGGCAGCGTCGCGCAATCCACGGATACATTCGCGCGCGCGACGTATACAGGCGGCGGAAACGACGACGGGGTACCTAGCGCAATCTGCGCATGACCGATCGATGTCCCCCTCGTTTCCCCCCCGCCGACGGGTTGCTCCTTGGGTGTACTGCCACTACCGTACGCCGGTCCACCCCGTCCACCCCGCCACCCCTGTTATCCCCACCATGATGTGTGCACAGCGCGTTGCCAGCTACCACGCTGCTGCAGCCCCTTTCTTCGTACGCCCCTGTCGTCGCTGCCCCGACTCCTCGCCCGTCCCACTCGTGCTTTTGCCTCCGTCAAGGAGAAAACGGGAGCGGCGCAGGAGGAACAAGAGGCTAGAGGAGGCAGTGAAGAAAGAGGAGGATGACGAGGAGGAGGGAGTGAAAGCGGGAAAAAGTGGAGGGAAAGAGAGGTGCCTATGAGCAGGCCAAGACGCAGCTTCTGTTTCCTCCCCCCCCCCCTCTCACCCCTGGAGATTTCGGCGAGTTTTCACGCCGGCGTTATTACGCCCTCTTCTTTCTTCTCCCCTTCGCCTTTTAGAGTCGGCTACTCTTTCCCTCTTTCCCTTTTTTCTCGCTCCTTCTCCCTTTCCCGCGCGACGTTTGGTCTGGTATCCTACGTCGAGCTCGTTTGCTCCCTACGCGCGACGAGAGGGTGGGCGTGCGGTGACGAGCGTCGCTGATTTTAGGTTGGAATGCAGCCATTCGGAAAGTGTGTTTTCGTGTACGGAGCCGGTCGATATTTTCTCACAGCAGACGAGCAGTCTCTCTGAAAATTTCCGCGCTTTTTGAACGGACCTGAAATTTCTCACTCGTTTCTTTCGGAAAATGTGCTCAGAAATTAGTGAAATTTGATTACCCCCCTCTCAGTGTTCTAGTTTTATAGTATATTTAAAATTGGTCGACAACGACTGGCCACAGTTTATTTCAACTCAAAAATTACACGACGCGACGTTTCGACCCTTGATTTGGGTCCTTCTCAAGTACACTACAAACAACAATTTATTTAGTCATACATCGAAAAATATTAAGATGTGAAATTCACTAATTTTAACATATATATATATATATATATAGAGGAGCGTTATCTAATATAAATAAAGAAAAAAAGTTATAGTTTTATATTTCATTTTATAAACGTTTACATCTCATTCATATTGCTTGGCCTGACAGAAACATGAACCCACGACACGAATTGTTAGTTATTTTAAACACAAAGACGATTTATACCTCTTGTACGCCAATTAAATATCAGAATCATCAAAATTAATGAAAAATCAATCAGTTATTGTTTTTATTCATGATTATATATCAGTTATTGTTTTTAATTATAAACACGCGAACGCGGACACAATGGATTACGACATGAGAGAAAGTTATATAAAAGAGGAAGCACATTTTCCATGATGAAGCGCAATTGTTTCACTGAGGTCCCTACAAGAATTTACCGCCATTGAATTCTAGATCGTCATTCAAGACTGAAATGTAATGAAGGTCTTGGAACAATCAGTTTCAATCATCCTCTCGAAACAATTATTAACAGTCTGCAGTTGTCTAGCGCTGTCGAGTACGTCACGTACTGCCACATTCAGGAGGCCTTATATGGACCAACCGTCCGCACACGCATATTAGATCCGTCTTTAATATCTCAGGCACAATGTAACGCGGTTTATCATCGACCAGCGCGCGCGCGTCTATGCCTAACGACATTAAATACTGATTATTTCCAATAAATAGCGGTGTATATTAGCGCCGCATGTATGTCAGATTCATTTCGATGTAATTCTCTTCGGTCGGGACCACGAATGTCATGACAGTTTCATGCAACGCGCGGTCCTCAATGCGGTGCCCTTGGGCGCCATGTCGCTCGCCGATCCATTTGTGCGCGCCCGCGACTGACCACTCAAGCGATTCAATGCAAATTTGAATCAACCGTTATATTATTTAAAAATTTATCGTTTCCTCTACGAGATTTAATGTCAAAAATAAATATAAATTCTCGCCGTTAAATATGTCTCCACCATATTTTTTTAAGAACATTTAGCAACGCAAGCATTGGGGATATTCGTTTTACTGTTGAAATAAATTCTAAATTTCGTCGTGCCAGTTACAGTTATGGTGAATAGTAAATTTATTAATTGCTCTGCGTGTTAACGTATTATACCTTTGACTTGGTATGTATCGCGCGAGTGGTTAATGCGTCAAAGGTACCGCCCGCAGTTAAGAGTTAAGCTCCGATCGGCGACACAGAAGAAACGATTTCACGGGCGGATGACGGCGAATCGCCGTTCGTGGGTTTCGATCGTGGCGTCCAGCCGATCGGAGTCTACGTTAAGTTACGACAGAGGTCAAACCGTCCATCTTCTTGCTGGAAAGCGTTGCGCACCACGCCTATGTTAAATCGTGACTCGATCGGGAAGGAGGAAGAAGAAGCGCCGGTGTTATATTAGCGCCCGGGAACAACCTGATGCGATCCCCGTCGGTATTCATCGGCGGGTCGTTCGTGAATCGCCCGTGGAGCGAAAAGGGCGAGAGAAGCAAGATCGGCAAACAACGAGGGCCGCGTTGCACAATTAACGAGACCCGCCGATTCGACTCGAGTCGAGTACGGATCGAGTGGTGAGGTCGAGTGGGGTCAAGTCGAGTGTAGTCGCGTGGTACGAGTCGTCACTCGTGCCACACGATACCGGCACGGTATTCCGGGCGCAATTGCGATTCGCGTACAGATGGGGAATAACGCGGATTACCGCCTCCTTGGCTGTGCTTCACGGTAACGTTTAGAAGGGAGGAGGCGGAGTTCACTCGCCATTCTTCGCCACGGCAATCGACTGCAACTTGGTCTCTTTAAATATAATAAAAAACAAACTCCCACCTACACACACACATTACCTTTCTTTTTCTACTTACCATAGAAATTATATGACAAATGTTAAATTTATAGAAATATTGAATCAAATATTGAAAAAGAGATTTCAAAATTAATGAGCATAATATGACCCAAACGTGTTTTCAATATTAAAATTTCTAATCAGCTCGAAATTATTTTTATATTTCTTTATACTTATCAAAGAGGAAAAAAAGCTAAATAAAAATTACAATTCCAACAGATAGCCTATAAACATCTATTTTACGTTATTATTTATATTTAACTGATAATAACAATCTTCTTTATCTTCAAGCCTTTATGATATTCACATTTTTGAGATATTTAATGTGAGTAATTTTTAAAATTATTGTAAAATGTTTTATTAACAGCATAAAAGTGACCGGAACAAATTCTTTCGATAAGAATCATTGTAATTTTAAAATTTTTTAACAATTTATATTTTTGTGAAAGTTATATTATTCTTCTTTAGAAGGGAATAGTATCTCTCTTAGAACAATATTCAACCTGTCATAGGAGATATTTCTCAAGAAATCCGCTAGAATCTACTTTGTTTTAGGGAACGTGACGTTATAACGCCGCAACTCGTTCGTGTGATGCAATTTAACTACCACGTCATTACTCCCGAAGTTAAGCCGGTGTAAGTTCGAAATTACTAGTTAAATTGCATATATCTATGCGAGAGCCGAGAGCGCCGTGTAATCTGCCCATGTGTTTATCCATCGGTAGGTAGTCGTGCATATACCATGCCTCTCCATCATCGGGATGGTCACCAGGACCATCTTAGCCTAATTACCTAATAATTCGAGGCGGTAACTTCGACTCTACCTAAGTGGTTTGCGCCCGTCGCGAGAAGACCGATATATCTATAACTGCTAAATTGCAATTGACGCATCCTTGTGTACACCCAAATCCGATAATAACGAGCTTTCTCGTTGCTCGCAATTCATAGAATATGTATTTCTTTACGCCGCGTGATATTTTCGCACCGATATGCAGAAAACCTTGAAATTTACTGTCAGCATAAAATGCATATTCAATTTTGACATAAAAACCATTAAGTATTACATTTAAATCGCCTCTACGAAGCATACAGATATTTTCTATAATATTGCTATATTCAATATTAATTCAGTATTTTAAAAAAACATTCTACATTACGGGATTCAAAATGCGCGTGCAAAAAAAATATCTCAAGAACAGAAAGATAAACATAAATATCGACAAAAGAGCAATTTCTTGAAAACACCACTGATTTATATTATCTCGGCAGACAAACGATGCTTTGATCGAAGGGACGTTCTCAATCCTCGGCTTGATAGCGAATCCTTCTATGCGCTGAAGTGCTCGGGTAAAAAGAACGAGCGATCAATAGGGCGTCCGATCAATAAATCCCCGGTGATCCGCAAACCCTCGATGTAAAGGGATACACCCCAAATCGATCGCCTATTGATTCGCGGGGACCGCAAACGGGGCGCCCCTTCCGAGTATCCTTTCACATCGCGAACGCTCCGGGCTGTCAGGTGCCAGGGACCATTCTTGTCCCGAAAACGTGAGGATCGCGAGCTGATTTTTCTATAAACACGTCCGCACACAAACTCGAGATCGCGTTGTGCAGCCCTCCCCCCTTCCCCCTCCGCCCCCTCCGCCCCTGTCCATCCTTAAGGGCGACGTTAGCGCTTGTTGACTCAAACGCGTGGCAAATTCGCGGCCCTTTCAAACGTCTCTCTTCCCGCGTCTCTCGACACGCACCGACGGGATTGCACCTCACGTAATACGTCTCGCGGTAATTCGCCGTATTGTTACGTCAATCCACTCGTCTCCCGTACGGATCGCGTTGTCCTGAAAATAGCACGGGAGTCCGCCGCGGGCCGGATTGTCAGGCGACGCGGCGACGGAGAATCGCGTTTGCTCTGGGACGATTTTTTTTTTCTTCCTCGCGGTCGCGACGGCAGCGACGGCGGCGAATAAATATTTACCGCTACAAAAGGAATAGTGAGAGAGAGAGAGAGAGAGAGAGAGAGAGAGAGAGAGAAGTGCGCGCGCGCGCGTAATCGGTATTTATTCAAACGTCCATTTCCCGGCGCGTTCTCCGACTCCATTTTCTTATTCTTCCGAAACTTCGTTTCGCGGAGTCCGCGAAGGGCGGCGAACAAAGGAACGCGCGCGCGGCAAGGGCGAGCCGGGAGCCCAAACTTTCGTAATTACAATAAACAAGTCTCCCGCGCGCGCGGGGCAAAACGCCCCCCTCTCCCCCACGCCCCCTCCTCCATTCCCCTGCCCCGTCTTTCGCCCCCGCCCGAGAGTACAAACGCCTCGCGGTAATAACATGCAAATTGCCGGCTTACCTAACGTCTGGACTTTGTGAGGTCTTTTTGAAATGTGATTTCTTGCTACTTTGAATCCGCGAACGGCGCGCGACGCCCTTTGAAGTCCCCGGCGTACTTTTATAAGAGGGTCAAAGGTTGCGCCGTCCGCAAGCGGAATATCGATGGCGGCTTTTCATCGCAGATTTATTTCGCGCCGGCTTTCGAGGAGCAGCGGCATTTGCACGTTTACGCGACGTTGAACATCTTCGCGTCACTTGTTGCGGCAATTACGTGATAGAACGATTATAATTGCGTGGATGTAAACAATATCTCTAATATATAAATATGAATATAGAATTATTATAATATAATACGATATATATAGGAATTGCGTGCAATAATGCAATATAGACTTGTAAGAATTATATATACACTGAAAGAAAGGCTTAGTTATAAAAATCCAGGCTTGGTTAATGTTACCAAGCATCTTGGTGAAATAGTTTCAACTAAACGTATAATAAGTATTACATAATTTACTCTTGGCTCAACTAAACAAAATTTGTTCTTTTATAATTATTACAAATGTTTATAATTATTACAAAATATTTTGTTATTATTATTATAATCGGTAATAATAATCAAATACTTCAAAAAAGTATTACTAAATGCATCTCACAAGTTTACCAAGAATTTTTTTTCAGTGCATACAATTATAATATACATATATACAGAGTGTCCCATGACTCGAGATCCATACATTAAGGGCGTGTTATTGAAGTCATTTAGAGTTGAAATTGTTTAATAAACATATGTCCGTAAATGCTTCCTAACAGAACTACAACCATTGAAAGTTGATGTGAATATTTGAAACATTTTCTGTCAGTCTGGTATTGTCTTATTAATTCTTGTCTTATTGCCTATTAATATGTTTATTAATAATTGTCTTATTAATTAATAAGAAATTCTCCTAGCATGGTGGAGCGAACTGTTAGATCACTTTTACGCAGGGCAAGACTTTGTATTGAATCTGCAGGAGATAATTTTAAACAGAATTTGCAATACATTTGTAAATAAACAAGTTAAATTAAATGTCCTTTTTCTTTCCTTTTTCAAATATTCACTTTCAATGGTTGTAATTCTGTTAGAAAACATTTACGGACTAATGTTTATTAAACAATTTCAACTCTAAATAACTTTATAACACGCCTTTAATGTATGGACCTCGAGTCATGGGACACCTTGTCTATACATATACCCTGTATATACATATATATATATATATAATTCTTACAAATATATACAACGCTTTAGCGTTAAAGTTATTAATGTTATTAATGTTTTAATGTACTTTTTTTAAGCAAAAATCTTCTCTAAACAAAAATTTGTGTCTATTCTGAATTTTATAACTTCTGTAATTAAATTTTAACGTATGTGCAGAAATGATTCATAAAGGAACATGCCTCATATCATAAGCGTTTATAAAATGTTAACATAATTGTTGCATAATTCACAGTAAATTATTCATTCCTCTAGTTTCTAAAAAACGCGTTTTTATTCATCCTTAATTATTACGACTAACCGTGAGGGTAATACGATCATCTAGCGAGAGAGTAATTTAATTTCGTTAAATAAACGGTCACAAAATAGAACAGAGCGAGAGATGAAGTATAGAGAAATAATCAAATAAGGATTCCAGCATCTCGATATCCGCACCGGCGCGGCGAGGAGGTTAGACGCTTTTTTTTGTTGCACTGAGAGAAAAATTTACTAAATTTAATAAATATTTTCTCCAATAGTACTAATAAAGTATTATTTTGAATTCAGTAAATATTAGGTTTAGAAAATTTGTTTTCAATTGGATGAATATTTTTTTCATTCGAAAAATATTAACCGAATTCAAAAAAATACTTAAGGACTATTGGGGAAAACATTTATTGAAATTTAGTAAATTTTTCTCTCAGTGTGGATAGATCCTTTGTATTTGGTTTGTAGTTCCCAGGGACCAGCCTTAGAACACCAGCCATAGAACATGATTAATAATATTGAGATGTTCTGAATTTTAAATTTTGGAAAGCGCTTTAGTTCCAGAGTGAATATTATGGGGAAAAACTTGCAAAAAACCCATTAAAATTGTCTAGTTATGTAACTACAAGAATAGATATAGCATGAGGAGGTTAAGCGGTGTCTACAATGAGATTTTAAGTCGTAAGACTTAACATATCGACCAATCACAGTTGAGCATTCTAAAAGTAAGACCGCAATTTTGATTGTGATAAATGTTACGACTTAAAATCTCATTGTAGACACAGCTTTAGACGCGACCTCGCCGCGGTATTCGAGGGTCAACCCCAACGCGACCGAGATTCCGCTCGAGTGCGCGCGCACGTAATACAAGAATAATAAATACGACTCACCTCGGATGATAATTTGATTCCATCCCGTCGCCCCTTCCAGCGATACCGAACCTCTGATGTATGTTCAAAATAGCCGCTATCCCGCGAAGTGGAACGTGGAAACGGCGCTGGGCGCTCTCGTTCTCCTGCCCGCGCCCTTCCCCTCCATGCCAAGGTGCAACAGCGGATTCTAATAGCGGCACGCCGTGTCACGCATGTACGAACGTCGCGGTCCTGCCTCCTTGTCTCCCCGCGTCGTAGAACAAGACGAAACTCGTCGCCGGCAGCGCGGTTGCGTGGCGCGCGCGATCCGGTAGCGTTTGAAAAGGGAACAAAAGGAACATGGCGTCCGAGTCCGCGACTGCGGGCGCGCTCGCCCCGCGCATCGTACTGATAATCACGCTAATGACCGCGTGTCAATCCCCCGACAATTTCGATTCCGCCGTGGGAGGTGGGGAAGCCTACGCTCGAGCGTGATATACCTGCCTCTCTTCCCTCCCTCCCTCCTTCTCCCTCGCTCTCTCTCTCTCTTTCTCTCCTTTCGTTCGTATCGCCCGTGGTCAGAGCGTGGCGTGATCAAGTAGCGTTTGAAAGCCGACGCCGATGCGCCGTTGCGCCGTCCTCGCGCGAATTCCAACGTCGTCGTCCGGACACGAAACGAGCGGGCGGGACGGGACCCGCGCGCCCAACCGCGGCGTACCCGTCGGCTCTTATAATTCGCGATAAAACATTGGTTCGGTCCGTTATTGAGGGGGTCAAGGCGGGGGGGGGGGGGGGGGGGAACCCCCGTGCACCCACCGCGCGAACACGCTCCTGACTGTTCCCCGCGGACCGGAATTTAGGAACGGCCGGAACGGGGATCGATATATCGATTAACCTACCACGCGCGTATCCCGCGTGACACACGGGTTGCCGTCTCGCGCGGTTATTTCGAATTTATCACGCGGCCGGCGGACAACTTATCTTTAATACGACGCGACGCTTAAACGATATAATTTACCGGTTTCCTTATTTCTTTTACTTTCGGACGGATTTCGGGGGTCCGTGCTAAAAAAAGCCAGAGTACTTTCGTTGATTTATCGCGTTGTGATTTAGAATCCTTTTGATTTATATCGCATTGATGCGGAGTTAGTCTTGGTTTACGATCGCGATAAGGTTGCGATACCATAGTCATAGACAATAAAGTATTTTTTATCAATTCAATACTCGATAGGTACTGTCGAAAAATATAACGGAACAGACGGAATGTTTATACAGATGGTTTTCAGCTACAACGCGATCCATTTGCCCGTTAACAAAAATGATACTTTCTAGTTTTTAATTTCCTTCACCGCGGATACCTCTTTGTCTCCGTGCATGTTACGGCCATAAACTTCGGTCAATGGGCAAACTGGGTTATTGCAAATAGCAAACACACCGTGGGGCTTCTTTGGCCGTTGGTTTCGCGATGCATTCTACCAGCGTTCTACCTACGTTGCCAGAAGAGGAGTTTACTCTCATAAACAATATGATACAATGCGTTTCGTTTGATCATGATTTTCTCGGTTGCATTATGTAAAGGATTTATACCTCCATGACATTATTGCAATTTATGAGAGAAATTTTATGAGGTGAAGTGAATAGAGATGAGTTTATCTAGCAAAATATCGACGAAATAGCCACGTTGTTTTTATAATTATAACTTTGAATGAAGCGGCGACAATGTCAATAATATTAATTTTAAGCGCACCCCCAAATAAATTCAAATTAAGTTTAATTAATTTTAAAATTATCAATTTGTATTTCGTATTTATAAAAATATAGAGAAATATTGGGAAACGACCAAAATATTCTCTCATGCGACTTTCAATACATTTTCCGTAGGAAACACGTAAATTCCAAACCATACATATAATTAGCAGATTCAGTAAATATCAAATATTTCTCCCGCGTCACACGATCACGTCTCTTTTTTTCTCCCGCATGTGCGCATCTTCTTTCTGCGCCATCATTGGCTCTGTTCTTTTTAGCTGCACTTCTGAACTAGTGCAATAAGTTAGAATGAGACAAATATACAGGGTGTCCCATGACTCGAGGTCCATACATTAAAGGCGTGTTATTGAAGTTATTTAGAGTTGAAATTGTTTAATAAACATATGTCCGTAAATGTTTCCTAACAGAACTACAACTATTGAAAGTTGATGTGAATATTTGAAAAAGGAAAGAAAACGGACATTTAATTTAACTTGTTTATTTACAAATGTATTGCAAATTCTGTTTAAAATTATCTCCTGCAGATTCAATACAAAGTCTTGCCCTGCGTAAAAGTGATCTAACAGTTCGCTCCACCATGCCAGGAGAATTTTTTATTAATTAATAAGACAATTATAAATAAACATATTAATAGACAATAAGACAAGAATTAAAACAATACCAGACTTACAGAAAATGTTTCAAATATTCACATCAACTTTCAATGATTGTAGTTCTGTTAGGAAGCATTTACGGACATATGTTTATTAAACAATTTCAACTCTAAATGACTTCAATAACACGCCCTTAATGTATGGACCTCGAGTCATGGGACACCCTGTATTTTCTTTCATTCTAACTTATTGCACTAGTTCAGAAGTTCGGCAAAAAGAACAGACCAATTGTTCTCGGGGAGTGCAGTGACTTGCGCGGGGGACTTAAGGTCCTTAAGGGGTTAAATTCGCTCTGCCCACGAAAACAGCGGCGGTGCCCCTGAAGAAGGAGCGAAGGCCCCTTCTCGTAGCGGTCGACGGAAACGATTCGGGCGTTAGTATGGAACGGACGAGAGCCGGAGACTTTATCATCGCGGTCGCTCGTCTCTCTCATTAGTTGGCTGGCACGCCGCCCCCGGGGCCGGACTGTGCGTGAGTTTAATCTGTGCGGGGCCGCGGGCGCGTGTGCGTGAACGCTCTCCCCCTTCTTCTCCCTCTCTCTCGCACACTCTCTCCCCGTCTCTCTCTCTCTTTCACCCTCGTTTCGTATCGTCGCACGTACGTGTTCGCGCGCGCGTGTACGCGCGTGTGCACGTGTGCGTGTACGAGATGCGGCGTGGGCGGCGCGCACACGCTACGAAGGTATTCCGAATAGGGGGGTACGCGGGACGCGAAATGCGGCACGAAAGCCGCGTAATATGGGAATGCGAGGCGGTTCGATTTTAAGTGGAGAGAACAAATATCCCTCTCCTTATACTCTGTCGGCTAGACCTCAATTATCAAAGAATCCCGCGGAGGTGGTGGTAGTGGCGGGTGGCGGGACGCGCGGCGGAGTACCGGCGGGGGCGGGATAAATTCGAGGTTTAGAATCGCGCGCAACCGAGAGGCCACGTATCGATGCTCGCCGACATGCCGACGAGCGGCCCTCACGCAGAAGGGGAAGCAATTTGAATAATCGTAAACCAACGGGTTTCTCTCTTCTTCTTAACGCAGATATGAAGCAACGAATAATCGTCTAGATATGTTTATACATATTAATTTTTTTTTATGCACTTATATATTCAATTTTATTACCAATTTGTCCAAGGTTCCTAATTTATTTATATAAAAATGCATCTCATTGTCAGGCTGCATATTGTTCCTCATCGCAAATTTTTTTACTCTATAAAAAGACGCACCCTTCAGCCGAGATTAATTATTTATTATATTTATTATCGATGTAATATAGATATTAAAAATTTTTCTCATATTCATGAAAGTACCATCTTCCCACGCAATTAATCTTAACCCTTTTACAGTGTATGTAGTATATGTGCACAGAAATTCTGATATTATATTCGGCTTCAGCGACCTCAAAAACCATATAATACCAAGTTTCATACAAAATCGCAAAAGGGTAAATCGGTTTTTTTTAGATGTGCATATATGCACATCTAAAATGTGCATATATGCACATCTAAAATGTGCATATATGCACATTAGTAATATGACATTACGCACTGGTGACACGTCTTTTTTCTGTGCACATATGCTAAATACACTGTGAAGGGGTCAATAAGCATAATGATTCACAACGATTACACAGTGTAGCAACAAAATCCCTCATGATCCATAAGACATTAATATAAATAAAAATATGAATTATTATTAAATATTAAAATTGACTAGACCGCGATATGTTTAAAACAATTCAAATTCGAGATAGGCCACTGATAGTCATAGCAGATCTTAGTGCTCCAATAATATTAATGTGTGATTTTTCTATAAACTGCGAATATATTAAACTGTGAATATATTAAATTCTCTAACGTTGCTTATTAATTTTTGCACGTTACTTTTACCAAAGAAATAGGAGAAAATTGTATGGTAATTCTTACAATCAAACAAAGTAACTGCGGTCGTTATTTAAGCTAGTTTCACGTATTCACGAATCTTTTGTGCACGAATGTGTATAATTATGTATAATAAATTTACAATTTATAAAATCGAGGAAAGGAGGACTCTCCGCATTAGGGCACAAATTAGAAGCAAGAAAACGGAAATACAATGAGCGTGTAGAAAAAGGCACCTTTTCTAAAAGCTCTAACTTTGTGGATAAGTGGGTACCTCCAGCCATTATACCATCGAATACGCCAATTTCTCACTTGAGCGTTCTCGCGTGACTTTCGTTAAGGGTCTCGATGGCGCGCTAGAACAGCGTTCTTCTATCAGCACGCGAGCGACGCGCGCGTCATTACCCGGACTACGTGACGAAACGAAACGAAAAGGAGTATCTGCAGAGTATTTACGGCGGTTCGCAGGATCCTCGCGCGGACGCGACGCAGGATCGATCGATCGGCGTTCGTGTGTGTCACGGGAACAACCCTAGCGGCAACCCGAGCAATTCTCGTTCTTCAAACAACGCCAATATGTTGGTTCGTGGGTCACTGCCTTGGCATGAAACTCGTACACACATGGCGGCGGCAGAAAGGGCGGAGGGAGGGCACGGAGAGGAAGGGAGGGAAAACGGGCGAGGCGAGGTGTGCGGAAGGGTGCTTTCACTCTCTCTTTCTTTCTCCCGCTCTCGCGGGAGTATGGGGTGAGATTCAGCGCTGAATGTAAGGGACCCTCCCGAGAGCTTGGCCTAAGGCGGGGTTTACAGCCCTCCTTGTGAATCTGGCCGTGTGCGCATACATTTTCAAAACTCACTTCGATCCATCAGGTTGGAAGGGACCGCATTGTGAGAGACAACTCTCTTATTCTGGCCGGATCCGCGCGTCGTCGTTCACCGGCCGACCGGTCGACGCGACTTCGAGAACGTAGAATCGTAACGTAGCTTCTACTTTCTTAGAAAGTCACCCTATTCGAGGATCACGCCCTTGAAGGGGAACGTCCCATTTCCTACCCTTTTCCTTGCAGCTCTTGGCAACCGGCGACACTGCAAAGGAGACGGTTAACATTTAGTATAATTTTTGCTTGGTGACCGAGAACAAATCTCGCGAGAGTTATTTGAATCTTGCTGAATCTCGTTCGCCGGATCTTAATGCTGATCGTGCACGAATTAGAAGAAGTAACACCCTCAGTGTTATAATTATTGAGAGCACATTAAATGTAAGATATAACTAAAGATTTTTCTTTATGCTTGTAAGAATATCAGACAGTTTGCTTAAGACAATAGTCGTCAATAGAACGTTTCAGATCGATCGAACGATTCAAACAAATCTTCAATTGCAAAATGATTTTAATTACGAACTTGAAATGACGCGTGCGTGAGCCATCACCGGAAAAAGTTCGAAAATAATTCGGTTATAATTCTGACGGAATTATAATATCGCAGTGAGTAATTGATAAAAAATTGTAAATTGCATTTGTCCATCGCTTAATAAATAATAATAATAACGACAATAATTTCAGAATCGCGTCGTTGTTAGCTACACCTTTGAGTTTCACTTTATTCTCGCCGCATTCACGCGCTCTACGCTTAATTCCTCGCAACACGTTCGCTCTGAAGCGCTCTCAAACTGCGCCAAAAGGAAAGACATCAAAACGCGAACCCTCCCCTGCGTGTCGTGGGCGCTGAAAGTTTTTTCGACGATCGTTTCGGCCGGCCGCGTCTACGCAAACGTACGTGCGTGAGTGAGCGCAGTATGCAACGCGCGCGGGTCCTCCAGAAATCTGTTTATCGGATCCCAGGTATACTCTCGACGTGACGTCCCCGCGTACAATCCGCAAAAATACGCACCGAAGAGAGAGTTACGAGGGGGGAGGCACATATCGAGCTCACCCACCGCGATCGCACGTGCACGTGTACGCACCAGACACGATATCCCGGCGCTGCGGCAACCCCTCGCCGTCCTTCCACCCCCTCGTCGTCAAGCCCCGATCATCTTCTCCCTGAAACGCACACGCTTTCTGCCTAAAAAGCGATCGCGACACGCATACGCCTATACCTTCGTCAAGCACGCACGTATACGCGTAAAATATGCATAGAGCGATTCGTGAGAAATGTGCATGACTTCAGGAGTCGACCGTTCGGATTCCGGAGTATGCAATCTCGCGAGGAAGTTCATACGAACGTACAACCGATTTATGACGATTACGGCTCGATTTTGAGCTCGTTATTGTCGATAATGTTGATTTTTAACATCTACTTTGTAAGTTAATTTGAGTTAAATACGATATTTTTTTTAGAGTGTTTGTCTTTTCTCGTCTTTTTTATCAGACATATCTTTATATGAACTATTTTTATCACGAAGATCGGGAAAGAGTCGGATCCTATAAATTTATGCAGATTTATCATAAATCATTCTGTTTATTTGTATACCCCTGTATGGCGTGATTTACAACTACAAATCTTGACAGTTTATTTTGTGAAACCATTTAAATAAAACATGTTGTATGATTATATATAGAATCTTCAAGTTTCGCCATATTTTCTTGTTGTAACAAAATTCATTTATCTTTTTATATCTTCTTGCACATAAATTATAGATATACTTTTCCGTTTAACGTGAACGAGATTTTATTTGAACAAAATCTCTATTTTTTTGATAGAAAGAAATTTAATATTGAATTTCAAAATTGTCAAAAGGTGAGTGTGTTATCTTTTATTTTAAAAAGGTTTTCTAAAGTAAAACTGAATCCCTTCCCATATTAGATACAAATTCTGTCATCAAAACTTTGATGATACGAATTACAGAATTTTATTCTGAAAATTATCTATAAAGTTGCCTAATATCTATTCTTCAAGAATTATACTTGAGAATGGCGGTCAATCTAATTTTCTACAATTCCAAATTATGAACGAATTCCTAAGCGGACGAAATTGCAGCGAATACTCGGGACACCCTGTAGATCTTAGAGGCGCTTCGGAGAGCCCCGCGGGCGGTCCCCGAAAGTTTGCCGATTTAAGGATCGCGAGGAACATAAATTGAAAGTAATGGCGCGGCGTATGCACCGGCGTCAGGTCGAATGTCGGCCGCGGCATCGGGCCTCGGTTGACCGCTCGCAGCGGCCGTCCTGACCCTGCGGCGCAAACGTTGTCCTATCACGAAAGTTGCCGCGAGAGGAACCTTTTTTCCCCTCGCTCGGCAATGTCCGCGTGTGTCGACTAATACGCGCAGTACGATCGTCGAGCACGGCAGCTTGTAAGACAACCTCGTCCCGTGACCGTGCATGAACGCAGACCTTGACCGAAGATGCAGAAATATGAACGAAGGAACCGTACCGTATAACATGCATGTTCTCAAGAAAAACAGCAAAATTTTTTCTTATAAAGTCAGGATCTTGCGCACGAAGATACACAGGAACGATACGAGTTGTTTTTTAGAATCTTTAAAACTTCTTGAAGTTTTGTAGGCAACAATATAACTCGGATGTATTGTGTTAAACTTATACTATAATGATGTAAATTTATGATGAGCCTGATTGGTAAAAACGATTCTAATTTTGTTTCTAAAGACGAAAAAGCCAACATTTGTCGTTTACTCTACAGAAAGTAAGTATTTTAACAATAAGAGACGAATTTTTTAAACCACATTACATTGAATGATATTGCACGAGTGTTCATACAGTCGTATTAGGCATATTAGGCAAATATCGGAAGAAGGTCAGAACTGCTGTTGAGATCGCCCGCGGGAAGAAAGAAGAGCAAAGGGGATGGGGTGTAGTAGCCGTGGGCGCGATAAGGTGTTTCGAGCCCCAGGTGGTGGCCAACCACCTACTGGGACTTAAGGACTCTAAATTACGCGCGGACATGGGTTTACATCTTCATTGGTTACAGCCAACGACCGGTGTCGGAGGAACTGACGTTAAAGTTACTCTCGTATCTTTATTATTGATATTTCTCGCCTTTTTGCAAATCTCGTCGGTTACGCGGGCCGTGAAATATAGGCCCGGCAGTTGCTTTCGAGAGATACCTGGATAATTATTTAGTTAGCCAAGAACGTGAACGTACACTTGCAATATTTTTCTTAACTGTCTAACTTTAGCAATAGAAGAAATTCTTTGATGAACTGTTGCGTATAATTTTTTTCATTCAACTCCAAATTTATTGCTATTCTTGTTACAAATTGTTACTCATCAAGTTATGAGATAGCAAACAGAGAAGATTTATCTATAGTATGAATTTATTTGTTTTTTTAAATTGTTTTATTGTTTAATTACATTTAAATTAAATTGTTTACCTATATTTAAATTTTTAACGTATTAATTTAAATTTTAAATATTAAAAATTTCAAGTTATTACAATTAAATTATTAAATTATATTTAAATTTTTAACTTGCATCATGCATAAAACTTTTAAATAAGCTAAAAATTAACATAAAAGAATGCTATTATTGCTATAAACATTTATCTTAATTTTTGTGCTTGTTTAATAGTTTAATGTCATAAACACAAATAGTTTCTTTATCTTTTTTTAAAAAATTTATTTATAATATTTGACCAGGATTTCTGTTAAATGATACAAAGAGAAGCAAAATTCGGGGAAGTACTAAAATGGTTCAGAGATTCGGTTGCAATAGCCCTGAGCCAGCAGGATTCTCTCGATCGTAGGTCCGCGAGGACCTTACACACATTTTTCTTAGAGAGGGAGACGCCTTTAACATAACTTAATATCCTAACGCGGTTCAGTCATTTCCTGGTGGCCATATAGCCGTCCCTAAAGAGGGTCCCTTGGGAGAATTTTGTCAAAGGATCTTTATTCTACGTGGACGTATAATACACTGTAGCGCCTCAGGCGAAAAGGAAATGTGATACGGAGTGAGTGTCGCACCGCAGAATTTCGGTTACGTACGATTGCATCGTGAACAAGTCGCCTGAACATCTTCGCGTCGCTCACGAAATAAAGCAAAAGTGAGACGACGAACAAATAAAAAAGAAAATTCCAAAGAAAATCTTCCGAGAAATTTGCGTTAAATAGTTGCCCAGCAAAATTTTTGTAAGATTCAGTCACGGTTACTTTTACGATTACTTCGTGTTGGATATTGATCAATTGAAAGGAATCGATAAAGTAAGTTTAAATCTTTGCAAAGCAAAATTTAACTCGCGATTGCAACGGTAAAGCTCTGACACATCAACATATATTTCTTCTCTATATATTTTATTCGTTGAGTTTTGCATCAACTGTTAAATTTACAATAAATAACTCTCGACAGTACTTTAAATAGCCCTTCGCCAGATTTGCACGTTCATCGAACGTGTGCTTTTAAATCTAAAATAAAAACTTCAAGCTTTTTGAAATAGAGGCGAGCAGACTGAAATTTCGACATCCCGCATCCGCGAGATATTCTCTCCATCCGGGGAAACGCAACAACGGAATACCATCAGAACAGATTGCAGGAACTGCATTTTTCCAGATTCACAGTCCGCAACGTACGCGAGCTCTTTTTTATCCACCACACACATAAAAAGTAGGCGCCGCGAAAATATGCTTTCGCGATATGAAACGGGTCGTATCGGCGGTTTACCTTGTTTAAACAAAGTCAAATAGTATGCGAAAAAAAAACGTACGGTCTCCGGTCAACATATTTTTCCAGATTTGGAAGAGTTAAAAGCAATAACATGTTTAGTCAACATCGGATTTCACGGATCGCAGTTTATTCTGTAACGATAGATTACTTATTGATTGATTACTTATCCTTTCGACTCGCGCTTTAGTTAGATACACTTGACCGGCAGTGAAGAATAAATCAATAAAACGAAAATCGTTCGAAAAGCGAAAGACGATTCCCAGCTCAGTTATTTCGCACTCCGATATTTTCCTTGCCTACACATCCGTTAAATTTCCAGCGGAAGGCCTGCGCGAGAATAATTAGCAAATATCTCAAATTGGAGACTGACATTTCTTGATGTTCAGAAAATGATGTAAATAAAGAATATTCAGAGAAATCGATTTTTAAAAACGCTTAATTAATCAACTGCACCTTAAGTTCTCTTATTTGTCCATTATTGTAGATCTGAGATGTTCTGCTTAATAAAATAATTTTTGAACATTACGAATAACTTTAATTTAATGTATAGATTTCGGATAATATATTAAAAGTATTTCAGATATATTTTTGCGATTCCAAAAAAAAATATTTGAAATTTTAAGAATATTTATAATATTTTCATATATTATTCCTAAAAAAGCAAATAGAATAAATGTGTCCAAAGCATTGCACAATATTCTTTATTAAATCGGACATGTTTTATCGATTTTTATTAATCGTTACCAGATGGCAAATCAAAAACCTGCTACAGTCATATTTGTTGAAATTAAACAAGAAATTTGTATAAATTGTTTGGTCGACAAGAGTTATACAAATATATTTGACAAACCCTTCAGTTTTCAGTGATTTACAGCTCAAATTGTACTAATGCCACGACATTGAAACAGATGACACGGTTCTTAGTTTAGCCTCCAGTATCTATGATCGAGAGAAAGTACGCAATGCCTGGGGCACCCTTCCATGTGTGATATTACCTTCATCTTGGCACAACTTTGATTGATGTTACTCGGACAGCAAAAATCTAACATGATATTACGGTAATAGGTTCATGTTGGCATAATGTTTATAGTTCCAATGGCCGTCGGCGCGACATCGTCTTTTTCATCGCGTTAAATACGATTACGTTCTATACACTATCCCTTGAAGTTCTTGAAGCCGAGAGACCGCGGAAGACGATTTTCGCGCTGCCGCTCGTTAAATAATGTCGAGGGGTCCGCGATCGTAAAGAGGGAGGGAGGAAGAAGAGGATCGGGGAGGCAACTTGTGAGCGGGATCCTTTCGCAGACTCTCCCGCTTGATAATTACGAGGAGCAAAAACAATGGGTCCAATCACACGGCGGAACAATAGCGAAATACAACAATTGCGTATGGGACCCCCCATGAAGATACGCGCCCAACTGGTAATTGGACGCCAGCTCGCGGGGAGCCCTACGTGCCAAGTGCTCAAATTCATCCCCCTCCCGCGCCGCTTCGTCGTTAGATACTTGCATTGTTTATGCTCGCCCGCCGCGCGTTCTACGTGCGCATCGCGCAGTTACACCGAGCCGCACACCCGCGCGATACCTAGTTAAGAACAAGCGTTTCTGGTCACCCGGCCATTGTTTCGCGAAAGAAGCACGAACCGCCGTTATTTCATTTGCCACGTCATACGAGCTTCGTTACGTTTGCAATTTACGGCGGAAAATACGAAAAAGTCGAGAGAGATCGTTTCGCCTGCGCTATACAATCATCTGCTACGTTACTCGATATCCTTTCTCACAACTCGAGTTTTATTTTGTTTTATTTTACTTTATTTCATTATTTGACTCCTCTCTCTCTCTCTCTCTTTGCTTCTGAATTCTTGTCACCTAATTGTCAGAGCGACACACATGATGCTTTACTGTGTTTCATAAATAAAAAAAAAAGAACCAAGTATAGCCCGAGGCGTTTATCGAAATAACGTTCACAATCTCACAATTTGATTCGTCATGATTGAAATTGACGGTTCGACTTGCCGCATGTGAATCGTGGTTGACGGCGCTGCCAATTTTCATCGTAAATCAAAATCTGTACTTCCCTCCGACTGTATCGCGTGTCGATCGATTACTCGACAGTCTCGACACTCGTCGAATGCACTGCGAACGCGACACACAACATTACGCGCGTGTTGCAGCGAAGGAAATTTCATCGATATTAGAAAAAAAAGCTGATTGCATAAGCTCAAGGATTTCTCCGCTCGCTTTCTCTCTCGCTCTCTCTCTCTCTCTCCCTCTTTCTCGTGGAAGCCATTATATTTACCACGAAAGGGATAATATCTTATTAAAATAGGTATTCGTGACTGAGGCGGCTTTTGCCCATGTATATACGCTATTACGCACATGCGAATTATGTAATGATAGCTCGAATCGTACCGACACATAAAAGCCGTGCTCCGTTTCAATTAAAATTTTGCAAGCCGGCTTCACACACGTGTATGCCCCCCACCCCCGTGTACACCTTTTATTTATACTTAATACTCGGTAACCGGTGATTCGATGTAGATATCTTACGTCCGACATCGGGAACGCGCTAATTCCACGTAAGTGCCTACCGGGCCTCTTTCGATTTATCGCTAACTCGGCTAAACCTGTTCCTGCGCGAGAGGCCTGCGTATTACCGTTTATTAATACCCACGGCGGGATAGCCTAAACACTGGAATTATTACGTGTCACAACATCCCCGATAATGGGCAAAAATATTTCGATAAGCACGGGTAAGGGCGGGCGTGTAATGGCGCAAAAGCGCCCCGGCTCGCCGCGAGATCGCTCGCTAATTTCGTTTATCGAGTTTCGCGGGAGATCCGCCTCGCCCACGACTGCGAGCCCGGTCAACTTTCGCGCCGGTTCGCCGATTTATACGCGCGTACCGTGCCCGGCGAGTTATACGATTTAATCCCGACCATTAGGACGCTAAAACAACGCTTTTCATCGTCCTAATAGCGAACTTTCTCAAAGCTTGGATAACCGGTATTTTTCTTCCTCGTCCGTCTCGGGCGAACGTTTATTTCTCGACGAGACGAGCCGAGACGAGATGAGGCGCGGCGAGGCGAAGCGAGGCGAGACGGTACGCCGGTGCGCTGCTTTAAAAGGAAAAAGTTTTAAACTGCGGGAGCGTAAGAAAAACGCTTTTCTTTTAATTCCGGATAAATACGTTGGCAAAAGGGCGGCGGAGAGTGCCGCTCTTTGTCTTCGGTCGAGTGGATTTGTAAAACTTTGCTGGTAATTGAGTACCATTCTGTGCGTTAAATGAAGAAAGATTCTTCGAAGAGCGGCGAAACGCGCGAGGGAAGAAAATCCCGGTATAACACTTACGGCGGTTTCGCTCTTCTTTCAATTTTATGTTTCGTGACTTGCGTCACATCCCTCGCCGATACGTGTAACTCCGCGCGCTTGGCACACGGTCGTCGGTTCTTCGACGAGACCTTCTTACGCTATATGTGCCTTCATCACTATTATTTTACCCTTTCATCAAACTGTTATTTTACTATTTACGTACTTACTGTCGTCATTACCGTCTCTCTATCATAAGTAAAAGCTGCAATCTGCACACTTTTAATACTCGAGACTCCGACTTGAGCCTACTTCACCCACAGATGATTTTCCTCAAGAAGTAACAATTTTCGCTTTATCGCGAGTAAAAGGGTATCTGTATGTATCTCCGCAAACGGATTTCTCCGCTTTCCGGAACAATGCAGATAGCGCAATGAAGTTTAGTTCCGACCGAATAGATCGCAATCGCGTGCAAGATCTAATTTGCGGGGATATATTATACGTAGGGAGAGAGAGTCCAGGCGAAATACGTCGAGTGTGTGTGTGTGTGTGGGTGGGCAGCTCCGGGAGCATTCAAGGTAACCCGGACACAACAATCGGGTGCCGGGTGCAACTCCGTTTAATAAATAAATAAGTAACGCTCGTGCGGAGACGGATACGCGGCAAACGCGAGAAGCATGTTACGACGTACCGAGGGATGAGGACCGTGGGGCGAAGAAGGGGGGGAGGGAGGGAGGTCGGGGAAGGAGAGCCGCGGCGGGGTGTTTCGGAAATTTCGAGCTGCTACGATTCACGGGTCCAAAAAAACAAAGTGGAGTACTCGGAGCGCAACTTTTCCATCGGCGGTACGCCCCGGGGGCGTAAAATCGTGAGGTCGGGCGCGCTCCCTCCTCCTCCCCCTTCCATCCCCAAGTCCCCCCGGTCCCCCCCGGTCACCCCGTCCGCCCCCGCTGCCCACGTATTCACGGCCCGAGGTCTGAGATTCGAGCCATCTGTCGGAATCCTGATTTTACATTCTCCTTCTCCTCTTCGTAAATAAATCGGGAGATCCGTCACACGCGCGCGCGCGCGCACACACACACACACACACACACACACACACACACACACACACACACACACGCGCGCGCGCGCGCGCGCACGCACAAACACACACATACGCACACGCACACGGGGGTAAACGGGCAGCGTCAAATTCGAGTCGCGCGCTCCGCTCCGCGCGCGATCTGGCCGCACCGGCGCTATTGATTCGCCAAAGGCTTAATTACTCCTCTCCCTCTCCCCCCCTTCCCCCTCTCACCCCCTTTCGAACCTCGCTCGCTCGGCGACGAATGTTCGAGATCGCGTAACGTCATTTACGTAGCAACAATCCGATCCTCGCTTCGCTGCCTCGCCTATCGCGCGGCGAAATGCATTGTATGTTCCATCAAGCGGGCCGGGCCTGTCGTATTGCGTTACGCATCGAAGGCGTTCTTCGATTTTAACTTTCCCGCAATCAAGCGGGGGACAGAGACGACAGGATGAAAATCAGAGGTATCCGCGTACGTCGTCAGATTCTCTTGGGAGAGTATAGAAATTTTGTCGAATCGCTCGTGGGATAACGGAACGTAAACAGGAAGCCGGACGTTAGAGGCTCAGGGTAGATCAAATGCCCCTACCCCCTCCTCCCAAGTAGAGCACGAAAATCACAATGACGTCAAAATGATGCTAAAATGACGCCTCTGACATCATTTTGAGGTCATTTAGACGTCATGACTTCAAAAGTGATGTCAAAGGCGTCATTTTAGCATCATTTTGACGTCATAATGTCTTTCTGTTCTACTTGGGCTCCCCCGAAGAGAGAATCGGAGAGAGGATCCCTCTGCTGAACGTTCGTCTCACCTTCGCGGTTCTCGCGGGGGAACCCGCGCCTCTTCCACGTAGCGGCCGACTCGTTTTTGCTGAGCTTGTGCACACGACGTGTATCGACTCGAGACTTTCTCCTTACGTAAAGACCAAGACAAGATCTCGCGCTACCGTGGATACGCTCGAGTCGGTAACATTCTTCCTCTGGCGGTCCGCGGCGATCTCTAGCGTGGCATCAGCGGCGGCGGCGGCGGCGGTGGAGTTACAACAGGTAATAATTACGTAGCCGAAAATCGTGGGAGTTTTCGCGCACGCAATTTTGATGGAGAGATCTGTTACCGGCACTGCGCTGCGCCCCGCCGGTTCTCCTACGTTCCTTTATTGTCTATCTCTCTCTCTCTCTTCCTCCCTCTCTCGCCCCCCCTCACTCTCTCTCTTTCTCTCTCTCTCGTAGCTTTGTCCGCTGAAGCGAATGGCGCCCACGAAATGTCTGAGGCACTATAGCCTCCGAACTTCGGTAATCACACGGTCCGGTGCACCGCAAAGCGAACCTACGCGCCGTAATCTCCGCTTCGTGGAAGACCGTTATTTGATAATTTGAAACAATAAATTAATAGCTCGTCAAACTCTGTTCTACGTTGCCTGGCGCTGCGCTGGCATTGGCGGCGGATTTAATGCGCTGTGAGATATACCTGCACGGAGCCCGCGGAGACGGTTCGAATTAAAGCGCTGCGTATCCTTATCTGGTAGGGTAGACCACGCCGCCATATCGCGGTCTATTGTCATTCGTTCCTAGAGTTCCGATTGAAGCGTAGCGGGTCCAAATTACTGTTTATGATACACCGAACATACATATCCTGATTGTTCGAAAATGTTCTTTTTACCTTCGAGTTGAATTTTATTGGCATCCATATGTTATTTCTTAAGAATTATTTTATTCACATTGCGTTAATAATGATGCTTATTAGCATCATTATTATTTAATTGATTACCAATTTAATATTGTGATATTACTATTCTGGTTCAATTAAAAAATTTTGGGTTTCAAGACTGACATTAATCGGCGCGCAGTTTGTTGAACTAGAATATCCACACATAAAATATTATTGAGCACTAAGATCCAGCGATAACCGGTAAGCCTTTTCTCGATTTTAAATTGTATTATACATATCGCGGTCTTATCCTAATTATTGTTTAAAAACACGTGGCCAGGGACATACGTTTTCTTAACATCATCGATTGTTGCGATAAGTATTATCACATGCCTCGGTGGTCGAACTGGCTACGACGCTCACACGGATTGTAGGGAGGTCCAGGTTCAAATCCTGACTGAGATAATATTTTTCGCAACAAACTTTACAGTTTTTCTTTACAGTTTTTGGAATGGGATGGGAGGGGGTTAATTTTAGAGATGCTTGTTAGCATCATTATTATTAAATTGATTACCAATTTAATATTGTGATATTACTATTCTGGTTCAATTAAAAAATTCTGCGTTTCAAAACCGATATTAATCGGTGCGCAGTTTGTCGAACTAGAATATTTACACATAAAATATTATTGAGCACTAAGATCCAGCTATGACCGGTAGGCCTTTTCTCGATTTTAAATTGAATTATTTTATTGATAAATCTTAAGATTTATCAAAATAAATACGTAACGCACAAATATATATATATATTTTTTTTTGTGCGTTATGTATAGCATCGTCAATTGTTGTTGAAAAAACAATGAAAATTGTTGTTGTATACAATACAATAAAATCGTTTTTTCAACAACAATTGACGATTGAAAATCAGTTTCGATCAAGCTTGTGGCAAAACTTAGCGATTAAAATCATATGAATGTTTACGTGATGCAGGAATTAAAGATACAGGAACATGTGGTTTCTCCCCGCGGAATGAATGATACGAAAATCAATTCTATTCTTTTAAATAAATCCGGACAATATGCGACAGGCTCTCTCGCACGACGTCAAGATCGTCGCGACCACAATCAATCAGCGTGTCCCTCTCGGTTACAGCGCTCATACGTTTCATGAGAAACTCCCTTACTTCCGCCATGATGGGAGGATTAAGCTCTCTCTCTCTCTCTCTCTTTCTCTCTGCGAAATGTAATAGATTAATACGTGCGGTTCTCTAGTATTGTGCGCGGATACACGGCTGCAAATACGACGTTGTCGTTTCAATAATTATGAATTATGGGATAGCGCGTGCATATTCAAAACACCAAATCAAGATACGGAACTTGGACGAAAATTGTTTACGTAACTCGGTAATCATCGTCATCTTCCGAAAAAGACCTCACGTTTCAATAATTATGAATTATGAGATAGCGCGTGCATATTCAAAACACCAAATCAAGATACGGAACTTGTTAAACGAAAATTGTTGACGTAACTCAGTAATCGTTGTCGTTTTTTCGAAGCCTCCGAGAAAGACTCCACATTTCAATAATTATGAATTATGGGATAGCGCGTGCATATTCAAAACACCAAATCAAAATTACGGAACCTAGACAAAAATTGTTGACGTAATGCAGTAATCGTCGTCGTCTTCCGAAATCTCCGAGAAAGACCCCACGTTGTCTACGTCGCAGAGTTGACGCCGAAGTGTTCCAAGCACGGGGTGAAACGCGCAGCGCGAGGCCGTTTCGTATATCAAACTCGGTTACGATAACGCGAAGCGAAAAGATCATTGAATGCGCAATATTTTAACCGCTTCCCGACAAGTCGCGGGGAAAAGCGCACCCGGACTCAACCGTTGCCGAGTATCGATCACGCATTGTTATACGCAAAAAAGAGAAAGAGAGAGAGAGAGAGAGAGATATCGATATGACGGCTACATGGGTAATAGCGCGCGCTGTGCCGCGTGACGACTCCTGTCCGACAGAAATCGTCTGGTATTGACACGTCGCTCGAAAAGTAACGAACGGCCGCACACATACACGCGGCCGAATCCGTTGTTCAAAATATCGTAATTCTGAGCGCGTTGCCGAGACCAGTCCAGGCCAGCTTTGACCTTTGTGCCGGTGCTCGGAGTCTGTTACAACGATGAATTATACCCTCCAACCACTGTCGCGCAACAACAAAGCGCCCAGTTTCACTCGGTTTTTGTTCTATCTGTTGCTCTCTACTCGTGCCTCCGTTTTTCTCTCTCTCTCTTTTTCTCTCTTCCTCATCCTGTCTCTTTTTCTTTGTCTCTCTTTCTCTCTCGCTACTGCTCGCCGAATTGTTATGTCTTTTGGAAAAAGATAAAAAATGAATTTTAATGTCTTGCCGAGAATGGAAACATAATTCCATCGCGTAGGAATTATTAAAAGTATCTGCGTGGCGGATAAATGTCTTGACTGGCGAGACGTCTGATATAAGAACTATCGCACAAGAATTTGCACGAAAGCGTAAAAAATACGGAGCAAGCGTATAGACAAATGAAATGTCCAATGTGAAAAGAAACAAAAAGATCGAGACAAAATCGTAAACGTAAATAGGGAAGAGTACGATTTGTTTCACTCACAACGCCGAAATGAAACTCCAGCTTGAAATCAATGATAGAAAAATGTTCGTCTACTAATATTTATAACATTGCGCTGGAAATTACGTCTGCAAAAGATTAAATTTAGAGATCAAATTAGTTGGCAATAATTTTGCATTCATATCTACGCTTTAACGTTAATGTGAATCCTTCGTGAAACTAATTTCATTCGAAAACTCATTTCCAACGACCAACCTGATTACGAGAAGGATTTTCAATTCTCGCTAATAAAATTACCGCATAAAATAGGAAACGTCGTTTTTTTAGCTGGATATTGTAAACGATGATACGTTCTAGCTTCTGTATTTATATTAAGAGTACCTCTTAATTGGCGCATTTTCGTTGCTGTTATTCCTTCCTTTTTTTCAAGAAGGACGTCCCGGAGTCGCGCGACGGTTTAAGATCTCGCTCGCTTATGCAATTTAATTTAAGGATACTCATGTCCCTCGGTTCTCGGTATAACGCGCGACGAGTCGACGGTTAGCGAATTGCGTTTCAGCGAAAGTCTAGAGTCTAGACTGCAGCTCCGCCGCCATGGGTCCACCCTCGCTTCTAACCACACGTAAGCGGCAACGATAACCTAGCATTTTATACGCAAGATCTATAGAGCCTAGGCAATAACGTTTAGCGATAATTCTAGGGTGTCCGGCCCGCGACCCCTCGGGCCTTACGATGACTTATGCTCGCTGGAGTTATTTGGTCTCCTCGGTGCATCGCGCAGCGTCGGAAACCGTCATCGTACCCCATTTCGTTGTTATACTTTTTGTGTCAGCACGACAGTACACCGTGTCACTTCTGTGATTCAAACCAACTAATTCAAATAATGCAAGTACACATTTGACTGTCTACTGGTTTAAAACATTCTGGAAGGCTTTCTAAAAAAGGCATGTTATCAAAAACTCGAATATATTGAAACGTTGAAGCCTTTTTTTGCGATGCTGGCTACTGTGTTGCCGCGTCTCGGCTTGCTTTATATGTATCGTTTACGGTTGTCAAATTATTGTGAATTCAGTTTCTTTCTATTTAAATAAATTATGTTATTAATTATGTCATTTAAAATATAAAGTCCTCGAGAATAAATGGCGTGCGCGGAGCGCGCGCTTTGTAATGTTCTAGTACATAAATAATTACGTCTTCTTAAATAACACAGGACCACAAAAAGAAATTTGTGAAAATCAACAGGGATCAGAGTAGGTGATTCTTATAGATTTTGGGTCGCAAAAAATAATGCCGCTGGCCAAATTGCTCTATCACGTCACAATTTTGAGTTAATTGCAGTTAAAGTTGCAAAAAAGAGCTATTTTAGTGAATTTTGGCATATTATAACTACAGTATGTGACATGTTGGAGAAGTTTTATTACAATCAAAATTAAGCACATTGTTAGGACTTTTGAGCCTTAAAAGAAATTTGTTGTGTCGGTTATGGTGAAAAATTTTAAGTGATTTAATACATTTCTTTGCAATTTACAAAAAACTTAGACGTGGTGGACAAAAACGGCCCACGGATTCGACTTCAGCGACCCAAAATACGTATAGTACACGTGGTCTAGTTTGTGTCAATTAAAAAAAATTTGTGGTCCTGTGTAATTAATACATAGTAATATCTACATGTTTTTACTATAAGAGCTGAAAAAATTTATAGAATTTTATTATATATATATATATAATATATATATATATATATAATAAATTAGCAAGAGAAGAACTGCGACCATTATTTTTCAATGAAATGATACAAATTATAAATTATATATATATAATTATAATTATATATATAATTTATAATTTGTATCATTTCATTGAAAAATAATGGTCGCAGTTCTTCTCTTGCTAATTTATTAAAACAAATCGTTATGTTGAGTGTGTAATTGTTAAATACATTTTAGCGCATGAAGCATATGGATACCAGCAAATATTTTAACTTACTTTTGCAATCTATGCGTAATAACATTCCTGTAGCAACAGACCTGGAAATTTTTTAATTATGAATTTCCATAAAATATACATATATATAAACTGGCAATAATGGCATATTAATTTTAGCATAAATATCCAGATTTAGCATTTTCAAGATGGACAGCGTAATTTACCAAGATAAACATATTATGTAAGTTACATTACGTAAATTCATGATAAAGTGTAGATAGATATTAAATTTACAAATGTCACGCAATTACTATACTTCGATTTTCCGCACGTATATATAGAAACAACATGATGCGAGAATGAGTCCCTCGATCATTGCTTTGAGGATCATAAACGCCTCTTTCTAGTACACGTAATTACCGGCAGCTGTGCCATTCTCCACCTTCATTCCGTCTGTCGTTCGTTTCGAGCAGTATCATTCGCCGACTGTAATTTCGACGTTCACGATCCAAGGTTCTAAACTAGACGCGCTTTAATATTCGCATGTCGGCTGCAACAAGAAGACGGCAACGACGACGACAACAGCCGCGACTCTTGCGTTAAACGCGGGCGCGCTCGTTTATTCGATTCGCGGCGCGTCATAATCTTATCAATCAAGCGAAGGGAAGGAGAGGAAGGAGCAGGAGGCAGAAAGGCTTAAAAGCAATTTACCACTTCCGTCGACTCGAGGAGAGAACTCCGACGCGCTTCTACGGACCGCGACACCGGAGGCCACCGCGCACCGGGAGAGGATCGGTTCTCGCTCGCGCGCTCCGATCCGAAAATCATCAGCATCGTTATTTTGTAGCGTCGGGACGGAGACGGAGCGCGGGCGCGCTCGCAATAAAGGTAATTGCAATTTAATCCAGGGATCGTCGGACAGGGGCCACAAAGTACGACGAAGGAAGGAACAATCTCTCGCAGCCAGAGGAGAGCCTGATCAAGCCGTGGGCGCGCGCGCGTACAGCTGTGACGAGCGATGCGGAGGGATCGAGAGAGAAAGAGAGAGAAAGAGAGAGAGATAGTGATAGCAATGAAGGGAGGATGAGGGAAAGAGAAAGAGTGAGAGAGAGAGAGAGAAAGGATGGCAGGCAGGGGGGAGAACGTCAGGGAGAAACAGAGATACGGAAAGAGAGAGTTCATTGGGTTCTCCAGCCCCCTGGCGCAGTCCCGCTGGATGACAAGACGGGGATAGAGGACAGGTGCTACTGGCAAGCCTTTGATCTCTTCCGCGTTACACGCTCACAAAAAAGGGAATTATCAAAATATCCCGGCTGGTCGTGACTATCGCTTCGGAAGGATCGATGCAATTTCGGAGGCGACGGCACAGCGTTCGTATAGCGCACTATCGAATAGCGTTGATCCTTTCGACGTGATTATAATGGACCTCAATAAGGTAAAACGATCCGTCGCTCTTACAATGGGCACAGAGTAAAATATAAAGTCTATTTTTATTATGTGAAAATATATATTATTGACTCTATAATCGCTGCAATCAGCAGAATCCCGCAGCTTTATTTGCGAACGTAGATTTATAAATTTTTGTTTGCCGTAATACTGTTAATACTGCAGAAATTTATTATTGCATTATTGATTATAAAACGTAAGTTCACATTCTGAAAATTGTGTGTTCGCAGCATACTTGAGATTAAAGCTGAACAAATATTTATCGATAACATTTATTAAATACGCCATTATTGATATTATTGATTACACATTTTTACTATCATTTATCTGTCGTAAATTAAAGTATATAGATTATACATATTTTTTATATCATACCGTTTCTTTATTACTTTAACTGTTGACCTTATGATAAAATTTTCCAGAATTAGTCGATAACGTAACGAAATGCGTGCATCGCGCGAACACAGTCAATTTATTTTTAAACATCTTTCCAATTGTTCGACACAATACGGCTCGAATCGAATCGAAGACGTCGCGTTTGTCGAGTGACCGCGTACTAATAAGTGCCTGAGGCTGCGTCTCTGCCATTTTGCAGCGCGTCCTTGGTGGCCGTAATGTTCTCTCAGACACGCCTTCCCTTTTTTTTTATTTCTTCGGTTCGCACTGTGTCACTTCCATCCGTGTTATTTGCACGATGACCCAATTTCAATTTCTTGCGTCGCGTGACACTACAATCGAGAGGCGAAAAATTTTACATGCGTGTCTTGCATACTTCGAGCGAGGCGGTAATTTGCAATTCTGACAGGTTTATCGTTCATATATCGGGCGCACGATAAAATTATAAAACGAAATTTAAAGGCGGGCTTATGAGATAATTAACGAAACTTAATCTTCAGCCCCCAACTGTCGAAGTACGCCGAAATATTAATTTTGTTCGAAAATAAAGTGTAATGTATAATATTTTAATATGTATATTTTATTTTATTTATATTTTGAATTGTACAGAGAGAGATAACAATCGAAAAGGGAAAAATAGAACAAGGATACAACGCTCGTTGAAGAAAATTATATAACTTTAAGTTTGAAGAAATTGCCATTCGTCCCTAGACTTTCTTCGCATGAAGCCGTTTTTGTTGCATCTCATTACATCATGAAATAAGTTACATTACAAGAAAAACTGCATTTATATAAAGTGTGCTAGTAAGGAGGTGTATATTTACATCGCGTGTTGCTATCAAGCAAAAGGATTTAATAGGCATCAATGTTGCGAAGTGTTAATTAAAGGCAAGATGCGAAGAAGAAATCATCATCTAACTGTCTATTCGCACATTAAATATATTCGCAAATGAAATGTTAACAGACGTCGCTGCGTCAGTAACAATTTTTCATTTCACACAGAAGCTTCTTCTTAAATCGTTAAATGTACAAAGATATATGAAAATTAGATGCTCGTAATTTTTTATTAACAATCAGTATTAATCGTATTTATTTTACTAACAATCAATTTTAAGTAGACGTAAACCTATATTTATACAGCGGTAAACATGACTCCCGAATTTTGAGTTTCATTTACTTCGTATGAAGATTACGCAATATTACACCAGACTGACACTCAAATGATCAAGTTTCACGCTAAATTGGACGTAAAAGTACGATCGTAACGTTTTGCCGTGCAGGTACGCAGCTCCGGAGCAACGATAGACACTCGTGTACACATGTCGTTCCCGCGAAGCAAAATCATGCAGCGAGATTCCCAATGGACTCGAAAGCTGTTGACGACAAATCGAGGGTTAAAATGCTATCGGTAAATAGCGACTGGGTCGAGGGGGAACGTTATATCAGATGGCTGGGGGATTATAACCCTAATTTGAGCATCACTCGCGTGACGTCGTCCTTTAAATAAAGAAGGAGCATTCTCGCTCCCATGTCTGACAACGATCAATTCCAGTTTAGGAAATAGACGATTAAAGTGCTGGCGGATTTATTCGTGAATTCGCCGAGAGCTCAAGTCCTTTATAAAGGTATATTTGATAATGGATACCAATTCGACTAATTGATGTCTTCTAATTAATTGCATATAATTGTGATAGAAGAAGATACTGATATTTTTATTTGAATTATAAATAAGAATATTTAAGAAAGAACATTATCTTTACTTATTATTGATTTTGTTTCATATTTTACTACAAATAAAATAAGATTCTGTTAGCTTGGCATTAGCGTATCCTCTATATGTATAATTATTGCGATACGCCTGATCACTTTTTAATTAATATGTATTTAGCCAAATTTGAAATATAATGTGATGATATGTATAAAATGTAAAATATCATGAAATATCACGAAACGCTCGCTTTAATAATAGGCTTTAAAGATAAAGGTGAGATAATTCGACTTCTCCAAGGTTTGAACTGCGATATGCCTTTATTTAAAAATAATTTCTTCTCTGAAATCACAAACGATATTACTCATACGATAATTCTTGCAATTTTCATTAATTGCAGATAATAACGTGGAGTTGATTTGATCAAATCACCGTGACCGAGATTGCCGTTGCACCGGTCGAAATGGTTTCCAGCTCGGGCAAGAAATCCTTCATAAATCACTTTGCACGAACATCCGAAATTCTTCTATAATGTGGGGAAGCAGCCTCGGAAGATACTCGAAAATCTTTAGCAGTATTCTGTCTTCGTCGATGATCAATCTGTCCGTAAAGCGGAACATACTGGCGCGAGAAAAAAAAAACTCGCCGGCAAAAAGTAGTATCGACACGAGATGTAGAAAAATAAAATATTTCGACGTGCGATATAATCAATTTTTCTTCCAAACGGGCTATTCGGATAGTAATATTAAAAAAAGATTTTGTAAAAACATTAGTTTTAGCTTGCTAATTTTGTGATGCTTCATTTCCAATATAATATGGACAATTTCAGGGAATTTTAATAGTTGAATTTAATGATTCGGCAAGGAATAAAGAATCACTTGTTTTCGAATAAAGAACCAATTTAAGGAAAAAATTATACGTACATATTTTTGAGTGATCAAAGATGACCTTCACTTGACGGAATCGCGGCTGTTAGCTTCGGCAGTTTTGCTAAACTCTTTGCAGAAAAATCGAAGCTAGATTCACTGATCCGATCGTAGAAAAAGGAGGCAGACGTCTCGGCGGAGGCAACTGCGCTGAAGGTCGGCTTCTCGCGCGCACCTACTCGCTGCATACCGCGCATAGCCTAAAGGATAATTATAGTTTCGCGATCGACTTAAAAATTTCCAAGATCCTCGCGTCGGCGGAACCGTTCCCCGCCGAAAAGTATCGCCGCCGCGGCGCGGGTGTGGGTGAGAAGGTGCCCCGAAAGGGTGATGCCAGCGGCTGCGAGGAGAAGAAGGCAGGAAGAGAGCCGAGAGGAAGACGGAAGGAGAGAAGGAAGGAGGGAGGGAGGGAAGGGTGCCAAAGTGAAGGGTTCGCCGAACAGAGATTAGCGGACTGCTCCGAGACTTTCGTGTTTCTTGGATCCCCGAACCCGTAGATCATGATAATTGTGAGAACAATTCATCGGGTAAATTTCACGCTAAGCGCTCCTCGATTCGTCGGCACGTAGATCCAGCCCGACCCGCTTCTCCATTAATCACGATCTACGACTCGCCGCTGCGACCCTTCCGGATACGCGCCGATGCGCGTAAATATGATATCCGCGTACGTCCTTGAAATTTAGGAGCTAGACGAGAAAGGATGGTAACTAATTGCAAGATTACGTTGATCAGAAACCTGGCGATGTATCCCGTAAGGTATATTTATTCTTTTAACATTTTTAAATTTTTTACATTTGCAATAACTTTAACTTAATTATACCATTTTTATACTTTTATATATCATTTTTATACTTTTATATTTTTATAATTATACCATTTTGGAAAACTAACTAATATAAGAGATAAATACGTAAATATTAATTTTAGAAAATTATTTATATGGGTATACACTAGATCATAGACAAGATATTGATCTGATCCTTGATACTTATGCGAACACATGTCTTGGATTACACATTATGAAATTATAAAAGAGATCCAATTGAATATTACCTCATTTAAATTAATGAAATGCTGTTTAAAGAGACAAATCGTGAATCAATGTTCCGGCATATTATTGAATACGGTAAATTGATTAAATATGCATATTAAACATATAATAATTTGTCGCTCTTACAACATCGCATAGTGACGAGGGACAGTCAACTGCGTTCAATATTTACATTTAACGATATCAACAAATTATAGTGTTGTTTGCGTAATTGATGCTGAAAACTGCTAATCCGGCATTAATTAATTGATGAAATCTGAGGGATGATCTGTATTTACGTAAATAATAAACATTCGCAACATATAATATCGCGACAGTCGCAAATGCATTAAAATTTATATCAGTATAATGAATCGGGTATTCTATTAACTATGCAATAGCCAATGTGAACTAATTTTCTATTAACTTTACACGACATTAAAAATGGTAAAGTAATTAAATAAAAACTTATAATAAAACATTTTATAAAAATATTAATCTTATTAGTCCCTCTAGCTAGTTTTTGAAAAATTTGTTTTTTTGCATCATATAACTTATAATTGTGTAATAATATTGAAATAAAAACGGTATTCACGTGATGTGTTAATCTGCTCCACTTTTCATATCGAATTCTTCAGTATTTTCAATACGATTATCTGCGGTAAAGCATATCTATTTGTTATTGCAAATATATTCTTTAAATATTGTCAACATTCGATGCTAATCATTTCTAACAGATATAATATAACAATATTTCTTTGGTTTTTCTTTTTTTATTACTTAACATTACAAAAAAACATTAAATTATCTAATATAGAATTCTTTAACAAATAAATATTTTTTTAAAAATAATTTTTCTCTTTGTCTTATAATTAGATGATTGCTGGTGTTTGTACACGTCTTCGCCATGTGCGTACATTTATATGAGCGGGTTGAGCTGTTTGGGACGACGAGCGAAGCCTCATGGTGTGGTCAGTCAATCAAGAAATAAAATTTTAGCAGCGTAGCCAATTTTAATTAGCTGTAAAGGTTTTAGGTAAAGGTCATAAACAATTATATCTCGCCTTAGGTGCATGCCTAAACGATGCACAAATGACTATGACATGTAGCCGAGCTTCTCTTATATTACTAGCTGGGCAAATTTTATTTACGAGAAACGGACACCGTCTAGCGGCAGTCCTGCAAAATTTTCTTTTCCATGCAGTGTAGCATCCCGATTGACGCAACTATATGGATAGATTGTCTTATCCATGTTAAATGAGCCAATATTATCTGGTTGTCATCAGATCACGTGCAACTACAATGTAGTTGATACACCAAAGTATATAAGTCGTATCAACCATACACATAACTATCATACAAAGATAACTAGGGTGATGCAGCTATGTTGCTTACAACTAAATATTTCTGGTCATGTGTCATATCTTTTTTTTTTCGTGCAGAGATGCGTGAACAGGTTCGATTTCACTTATCGCAACATGTCCGTCCGATTCGCACTTCTTATTTCGTCTGCTTAGGATATACAGGTAACTCTACACACATACACGGTGACTGCTTGGCTTTTTCTATTGGTCGGTCGCGGGGTTCCACTTTTGGAGTAATGAATGGACCAAGGAGTTTAATCTCGATCGACAATCGACAAGATCGATTCTACTATTGCTAACTTTTACTCTATGTATTTCGCTAGATGGCCAGTCTCATTCTACTAGAATTCTACTAGATATTAGGAAAATTCATATTAATTCGCTATAAATAACTTTAATTTTATAAAATTAAATTGTTTTGGATTTAGTTATGGTTATTTTAAATAAATAAACTGTTTCTTCTATATTTTATTTTTTTGGATAAATAAAAATACAAACTCTTATCACAAACAAAATAAGTAATAGATATATACATAAGAAAAATATTAACTTACATAAAAAATATTTCATCAGCCATATTATCACTGGAAATATTTTCAGTTTCCATACTTTTAATTTTATTTACCACTGAAATTGGTAAATCAAAACTGTCACAGCATTTGTTGTATCGCTTTAATCCGGACCTTATAGTTAGTATTGCCGATAGCATAGGAACTTGCATTTTATTTCTTACTTTATTTTTAACGATATTCATACTGTTAAATAAACATTCTACTTCTGCATTTGAATAAGGTAAAGTTAATACCTCCGTAGCAAAGTCTGCTAACTCAAGAAATAGATTTTCATTTGCACTATTTTTAAAATTTTTAACTTCACACCAAAACTCTCTGGTGTTTGTACAATTATTCCACTTAAATGAACTAACATTTTCATATTGTGTTTCAATTTTGCTGATTAAATCATCTGATTTTCTAAAATATTCTAATAACTCTGTCAATTTTCTTTTATTTCCTTCTAAAGTCTGATCCACACTTAATAATGACATCTTGTTTAAAATGTTAATATGTATATTTTTAGGCAAACGTGCTTTTAACTGTTCAATTAGGGTAATTATGAAGTTAGTACATCTTTCTCTTAACATAGCCTCATCACTTGTTGTAAATTTATTATTTTTTGTTTTAATTTCTCTTAAAGTTTTTTCGAACATATAACCTAAGTCACAATTTTTATCAATAAAATCTGTGATACTAACTTTGAAAATTTGTGTACCTGGTTTTGTGACTTTTTTTCCTAATGATCCTATTAAAAACACCAAATCTCTTAAAAGTCTGGTAGGGTCTACGTTGTTAGTTTCAAACAATTTGTTAACTCTTTGAACAAAACCTAAAATTGGCTTCAAAAATGACAAATACGCAAACATTATGTCATTATTATACATTTGAGATAATAATTCGGCTGTGTAACATTTATCATTTAATTTAACTATATTAAAGTGTTTTTTCAACTCTAGCCATTGTTCATATATCCTATTAACAGCTGATTCGATACATAAGCAACGAGTTTGACAAGCTTGTACTATTTTTAATGGATCGTGATCATTGTTCAGCAAGTTATAAATTTTTTTGTAAGCATCCTGCCTATAAGCTGACTTATTAAACCAATTGTATGTTTCATGAATCATAAATTCAATATTTCTTGGTAAACATTCTTTTGCTGAGTGTGACACTGCTAACTGTAAGGAGTGACAAACACAACGAATCAAAATTAAGTTGGGAACCTCTTCTTTTAATTTTGCATAAAGGCCATTGTTTATTCCTACCATATCAGTTGCATTGTCTGTGCCAATTCCCATTAAATTTTTAATATCAAAATTATATCTTGTTAAAGCTCTTTTTATAGCTTCAATTAAATCTTCTGCATTGCAATTTGTAATAGGAACTATATCAAGATATGAAGTTACAAACTTGTTATGTTTATTACTAAAGTAAATAATAATAATTCCCAAATACTTATTAACAGTTAAGTTAGTAGATTCATCAATTATTAGACTATATTTAGAATTACCTACGTCAGTTTTTAAGTCTTCAAAAAAGAACGGTGCAATAATATTTTTTATGATTCCCGAACATGTAGTTATATCTATATGTAGATTTTCTACAGTTTTACCATCAAAACATTTTTTGTAGGCATTAATTAAATGATCGCTAATGTTGGAAGTATGCTGCGCTATGAACAAACTCAATCTTGCTTCCGCCTGTTTTGACATGAACAAATCTGCATCTCTTTGGAACGGTATTTTTGGCTGAGGTTTTGGTTTAGATTTTATTGTTAATAATTCATTTTTCTGATGTATCTTTGAACTTTGGTGACTTTTCAAATCTTCATATCTATTTGATATGACCCGATTGCACACTTTGCATTTTCCTAAGATTCCTGTAGATCTTTTCACACGAATGAGCCAATTTTTAAGAAGCGGGTCTTTAAGCCATACTTGACGAAACTTTTGTTTGTATTGTGGTTTAGGCATTTCATCTTCTGAATCTGCAATAGAATTTGCTGTTAGAATGTCAGCTAATTATAATCACACAACTTATTTCTTATGCTTAACCTATAAGTAAGGTAAAACACTAAAACAGTAAAATTGTTGTAAAGCCTAATACGCCAAAATAAATCACAGATTAGACTTCTTTTTCTTCTTGTTCCTCAATTGAATTTCCTACTCAATTTATTAAGGGTCGGCCCCAATGAGAAATGATAGGTCGAAAAAACGACTATTAGACGACATAGACGTCTAACAGTCGTTTTTCCGACCTGTTTTCCGACCTCATTTCTCACTGGGGCAGGAGTGACGAGCTCTCGCAGAATATTTTCTGCTCTTCATTTGCGGTGTAGATACGTGCACTCTGTACTCAACCTTATTTTGTCTCGTAAAAACAATATTTTGTCATGAAATTTTTTGGCTTATTTCTTATGAAGCTACGACGGCCGCTACAAAGCCGAATTTTCCAATTTGGCTCTTAAAAAAATTATAATAAACAAAATTATTTGCACTTTAACTGCACTATAGTGCAGATCTGGTAACACTTCATAAAAAATTTTTATTTTGACCTTTTTTAAAAAAATCGCTCTGTAGAGGCCATCGGGCGATTCTCCTGATTCAGTGTTGCCAGAACAATTCGAGGGTTTTCCCCTAATGCATGTCGTACAATTCCCTATAAACCCCTAACAAATGGAAACAAATCCCCAAAATTTTCCCCTAACAGCTTAGATTTAGGCTGCGTTCGGCGAGCACGATTTTAGCGCTATGAGCGTGCTCTGTCCTTGTTCAACTTTCAATAGGTGACAAAGATAGAACGACGCTGTTAGCGCTAATAGCGTCTCCCCGAACGCAGCCTTAGGACTGCAGTGTCTGCAGTCTATTAAGGCGGAACCAGACTATGCGCGATTCGTAATTCGCGATTTGTGATTCGTATATTCGTGAATAGTGTAGAGGGAAAATACGTCGGCTAGCTCGACTAGCGAATCAGTGCGAATGGCGAATTGCGCATGGCGAATCGACGAATTTTTCCTCTACACTTAAAATAAATGAAAAATTTATTTAAAAATAAATAATTTTATCCAGATTAAAAATGTTGGATATTTTTACGTTATTATCCTTACCTTATTAATTACTTGAATATCTCTTTAAGTTTCTCTGAATATATATAAAAATGTGAAAACGTATAAATATATTACACATAACGTATAAATATATTACACAAAAACATATATACACACACCCACACTGTTTTTAAAAATATTATGAACATTTATCATCGCATTTGTATATTATTATTATAATTTTGTTAAAATGAAAAATTTGTAGGTCGCCGTTCCGTCGGAGACACAAAAGTGGCTCTGGTACACATTCTTCGTGCTTGCGACTGAATTATTATTAATAACATTATTAATGAATAATTATTATTCGCATTAACAGATTTATAGGATTCATATTATTAACCTAATAACCTATTTAATGAAGTTATATCTCATATCACAAAATTCGAGAAAATTCTGGGCAGCACTTTAGACTCACTGTGAAAATAGTGAATAATTTAAGTTTAATTGCATAGACCATAAAGAGAATAGAAAAAACACTTATTATGTAGTTATCGAGACCGAGAGTCTCGACTTGAGACCGAGACCGAGACGAGATTGTCATTGTCGAGACCAAGCCGATACCTAGACGAGACCGAAAACGAGACCAAATCGAGACCGAGACGAGACTTGAGCTAGTCTCGTCTCGTCTCGGCGAGATCGAATCACTACCGGGCCCAATGTTGCCAACTCTTACTCTATGTATTCCGCTAGATGGCCAGTCTCATTCTATTAGAATTCTACCAGATATTAGGAAAGTTCACATTTATTCTCTATAAGTAACTTTAATTTTATAAAATTAAATTGTTTTGGATTTAGTTATGATTATTTTAAATAAATAAACTGTTTCTTCTATATTTTATTTTTCAGATAAATAAAAATACAAATTCTTATTACAAACAAAATAAATAATAGATATATATATATATAAAATTTTTCATATACAAGTATATACACGAAAAAAAGTAGCTACCGTAGCTAAAAAGTGCATGTGGTAGCTAATTTCAGTTGTTATATATATACAGCTAACATCTTAGCTATGATACCTGTTTCATTGCTGTCGTGACTATAAATTTCTAAACTACAGCAAACCGTTTAAGAAATTTATAGTCACGACAGCAAACACAGTTTAGCAAATCATGATTAGCTATAGTAGCGAAAAAATTTTTTTCCGTGTATAAACATTAAACATATATAAACAGATATAAACGTATATAATTATGTATGAAATATGTCCATACATAAAATTTTTCAATAATCATATATAAACGTATAGAAAAGTTATATATGATTATATATAATTATATATATATATATGTTTATATGTGTTTATATATATTTATACATGTTTATATATGTTTATATATGAAAAATTTTTTACCGGGTATCTATATGAGAAAAATATAAACTTATATAAGAAAGAAATATAAACTCTGTTATTAAAAATGAAATGAATAATAAATATATATATATATGTCGTAGGCATAATACAAAATCAGGCATTTTGTAAAATACCCAGGCATTTTACAATAAGCCGTCATAACGAGAGTTTTAGAGCTTTCTCGCGTTATGCCTACATACATATTAGGCAAATTGACAAAATGCCGGCAAAAGGCCTTCGCCCCCCTCCCCCCCCGCACCCTCGCCGGTAGTAGAGAGGGTGGACTTTGCTTTACCCGTATACAACTTTTGCGAGGTCCATCCTCCCTACCGCCGGTGTGTGTGTGTGTGTGTGTGTGTGTGTGATTTATTAACTTAATAAACGCAAACCTAGATCCACCTTTATTGCTTTTCAATACTTAAAATAACTGCTATATTTCCTAAACTTTTTTTGTTAATAACTTTTTAATAAAAAACGAGCGACGGCTAAAACCTTCTAAAGGTCACTCAGGGTCACAACATATGTCAAGGTCAAGGTCATTAAAGGTGCCTCCCCTAAACGGGAGATAGGCACATAATTTCTAACGTGACGGAAATTCTGTGTATGTTGCCTGTGTTATCGTTCAATCTGCATTGATACATCCTATTGTCTGTTGCCTGGCATTATGCAAGGGCCTGTACATCCACAATTTCAGTACTTACTAGATCGCTGGCGTGGCCGCTCTCAGTCTTAGTTCATTTGTGTGTTTTGACTAGATCGTATTGGGCAAATTGTAAAATGCCTGAAAATAAGCGGGCATAACAGAATATAAATAGTTCCCCTCACGTTTTGCCGGCATTTTGTCAATTTGCCTAATATGTATGTAGGCATAACGCGAGAAAGCTCTAAAACTTTGTGCCGGCTTATTGTAAAATGTCTGGGCATTTTACAAAATGCCTGATTTTGTATTATGCCTGCGACATATATAAGAAAAATATAAACTTATATAACGAAGTCTAATTCATCAGCCATATTATCATTGGAATTATAAGTTTCCATACTTTTAATTCTATTTACCACTGAAATTGGTAAATCAAAACTATCACAGCATTTGTTGTATCGCTTTAATCCGGCCCTTATAGTTAATATTGCCGATAGCATAGGAACTTGCATTTTATTTATTAAATAAATTTTATTTAATAAACTTAATTTATTTTTAACAATATTTATACTGCTAAATAAACATTCTACTTCTGCATTTGAATAAGGTAAAGTTAATACCACCATAGCAAAGTCTGCTAATTCAAGAAATGGATTTTCATTTGTACTATCTTTAAAATTTTTAACTTCACACCAAAACTCTCTGGTGTTTGTACAATTATTCCACTTAAATAAACTAACATTTTCATATTGTGTTTCAATTTTGCTTATTAAATAATCTGATTTTCCAAAATATTCTAATAATTCTGTCAATTTTCTTTTATTTCTTTTTAAAGTCTGATCCACACTTAATAATGACATCTTCTCTAATATGTCAATATTTTTAGGCAAACGTGCTTTTAACTGTTCAATTAGGGTAACTATGAAGTTAATACATCTTTTTCTTAACATAGCCTCATCACTTGTTCTAAAGTTATTATTTTTTGTTTTAATTTCTCTTAAAGTTTTTTCGAACATATAACCTAAGTCACAATTTTTATCAATGAAATCTGTGAAATTAACTTTGAAAATATTAATTTGTGTACCTGGTTTTGTGACTTTTTTTACTAATGATTCTATTAAAAACAACAAATCTCTTAAAAGTCTGGTAGGGTCTACGTTGTTAGTTTCAAACAATTTGTTAACTCTTTGAACATCACCTAAAATTGGCTTCAAAAATGACAAATACGCAAACATTATGTCATCATTATACATTTGAGATAACAATTCGGCTGTGTAACATTTATCATTTAATTTAACTATATTAAAGTGTGTTTTCAACTCTTGCCATTGTTCACATATCCTACTAACAGCTGATTCGATAAATAACCAACGAGTTTGACAAGCTTGTACTATTTTAAATGGATCGTGATCATTGTTCAGCAAGTTATAAATTTTTTTGTAAG
>NJRP01000027.1:1452721-1465384 GCA_003063835.1 Aphaenogaster floridana
TAAACTGTCGTCATCGATCGGCTTCCATGTTTAATTACATTTGTGCTTACCCCTATTTTCTGTCACCGTTCCGATTCCACAGTTTCCGAGAGTCTCCTAAGGTACCTTCTAGAGACTAAACCCACTCTCCCAGTCACCCAGCGATCACCCATCGGGTGAGGAATCCAAACGCACCCACATATTCAATTCTACTAGATTTAGTAGAAGTTCTTCTGACTTGGCAACACTGGTCGATTCTTAGAGGCTTAGAGGCTACAGAGCCGCGTGGAAAATACTCACATTTGCTCGTCGCGGCGTGAACAGCTGGTTTTGGGTGCGTTTCCAAAAATGCTAGAATATCTCTTATGATTCTGTTGTGATTGGTGACACTATGTTTATTGTCTTTTTGTTTAGACGACAATAACTGAGAGACACCCTGTTCTCCCCTTTTTTTATAAGTATCTTGTAATTTTGCAAGACTGATCCCCGCACTTGCTATTTTTTTTATTATCATATCGGAGATACCATATCCTTTTAGAACATCCAAAGATTGTCTCAATACTGCTTCTTCTTCTAGTCGAGTTTCACCAAATGATTCCGTGAAAAATTTGTTATTTTCATTCATGATACCGTTCAAACTTTTGTTGGCCTGACTTGAAGTAGCGATTGAAAGTTTTGACAAATTATTGGTGTATTTCGAAAACTTTTCGTGGAGTTTCTTGTACAGCTCTCACTCTTTCAAATTAAACTTTCACTTCCCTGTGAATTGTATCCATTAGTACCACGTTAATATTATTTTTTTAATAGATTTTTCTACGATGATCCGATTAAATTATTGATCTCTTTGACATGTATATAGGACGAAACTTTTGGTTGAGGTTGTCGCAGAGGTACTACCTTAAATTCATGTAAGACGAAAGAGTCGTCACGTGCTGACGTCTTCTTCGCGGCTCAAGTACTCAATTTAGCGATACTTTCTTCGGACGCTTATGGTGGAAATCACTTACGGGCCATAAGTGGAAGAGAGCACGACGGTAATACGTGTTTGTACTAATAATAGGTCCTTCGTAAGTACAGGATAGTTCGTATATTGATAATTATCATCGTATATACTACGTATATACTCTCGGCACGCACGTTTTATCTATAACGCCGCTATCTAATCGATGATAACGGATCAAGGCGCGTATATTGGATCTTGGCCACGCAGGGATTTTCTGCGTGTCATCAAAAAGCATAATTCCCTCATTATCTGGACATGTCGCATGCAATTTTTACCGATCACGATGAGACACGCGATGTCGTCCTTAAGCGAATATGTTGTGTAAATACTTTTTTTTTCTCTAAATTTACGCGCGATAAAACAAATTAATTTGTACGCGATATATCCGTGGTATCTGTGGGAAAAGATGAGCGCCTTATACACATAACAGAACGTTTCACTTTTCGGTGAAACTGATTCGACACACGCACTATTCGTTGTTTCGTACTTAATATTGTCAGTTGTGATTGTAATAAATTACTTTATTTCGCATTTTATGATAAGCGTAATTATGATGAGCTTAATTTTATTGCAATACCATTAGCATTAATTTATTTTATATACTATTTTAATAGATACTATTTTTAATACATTTTACATGCTATTATCTTGGCAATTGAAAAAACAATATAAATGTGCTAATATACGAAATGGTTTTTCACTCTTAACATTGATAATTATTTAAAAAAGTTAATGGACTTTTAATAACTTTATATCGAAATAACATCTGTTTTAATATCTACAGCTGTGCCGAGTTTTAAAAAATACTCAATTAGGCCAACTAAATACGAAAAGAATCGATCATATTCCGACAATGATAGGATCCATTCCTTTCGCGTTTAATTCTAATCATGAAAGAAGATCTCTGTTTCCATTCTGCCGCATGAAATTTTCTTTCAATTCCATAATTTTGTGATATTGAAATCGCGTGCTCTCGCATCGCGTATTCAACGATATTTCAGATATTTCAGGATCAGAACGATAAACTTTCGGTGCTGCGTGCCCCGTCACTTCAAAATTGATTTCTCGGGGATATGCATGACCGCCGAGTGTTCGCGGACGCTGCTCAGTCTTTTTGTCGATCATATCGCAAACTGTGCTTGCTCGCGATTGTCCGATGACGTGAGAGAAGCGCGTGAAAACGCCGACGAGTCGCCGCCGCCGCTCCGGGCGTTCTAAATGTAACCCTAAAACTCGCAGCCTCACGGCCAAAGGAATGTATAATTACGGGGCATAAAAGTAACTATCGCCCACTCTCAAAAGGCACTCTCGGGCCGCGCTCGCGCACGGCGCGTTTTTCGGGGGTCGTCGCACCCACGACTCGCAAATTCCCATCGATCTCCCGGGGTCGGTTCGAGATGTTCGGCAATTCTTTCCTTCTCTCTCTCCCTTCCTTTTTTCCTTCAAATGCGGCGATTACGCGAAGAACGCGCTCGTCTCGACCCGACCCCCTCTTTTCCTCGGCCCCCTCCGACGCAGTAAAACCGTCGTAAGTATATACGCCACCGAGCCCGGAATCGGGTGGACACTAGCAAAAGGAGTCGGAGAAACTGGTCGCGGCCGCGTCGTGCCGTTTCGAGGATTCCGACGTGACTCGGGGGTGGAGGAAGCCTCGCTGATCGTTTCGGAACGCAGTAATCTTCGAAACGATTCCGTTCAGCTCCGTGACGCTCGCGGGCGTCCTTTGCACCTTTTTTCCAGGCGCGGTTAACGGGTTCCCTTGCGGGTTGCAACAAAGTTCGTACCACCGCGCGCCGCCGAGCGTGTGTGAAGATTTATTCGTTTCAGCTGTGCCGTACGTGCGGTTGATCGATTAAAGGATATTCTTATATTACCCGGGTAGCAAAAGTAGGAAGCGCAACTAGTAGATAAATAATATTTTTAAATTTTTTGTGCACGAAAACCCGTTTCTCTATTTCGTGTATATACGACAAAGTTTCTTTAATTCTTCTACGATAAGTGTATCAATAATTTCCCTCTCAAAGTACACTACATGCATCCTACAGTATACGACTTCTTAGAGTTTTATGTTTTTATTTTGATTAGGAGTATATAAATCCGATAGCCGTATGTATACACGGAGTAAATTTTGTATTAAGAATTACTATGTGTGGCAGTAGCCGTGGACTATTGCTGGAATTATAAAAATTTTTAGTATGTTTTTCATTGTTTTACATAGTAAAAATTTTTATAATTCCAGCAATAGTCCACGGCTACTGCCATACATAGTAATTTTTAATATAAAATTTTCTCCGTGTATAATTTCTAACACTGTAGAAAACAGCCCAATGAAAACGATCTAGTCTTCTTCTTCTTCTTCCAGTCCCCTCTTTTGGATTTCCGTCCCACTTTAGTGGGTCATAGTACCACTTGTTAATAGTCGACAGTCTCCTCGGGGAATAAAAGACACGACTTATTGAGTATCCATATAGGTTCAAACGACCTAGTCAAACTGATGTCAAATTGTCATCAAATTGATGAGGGGTATGATGTCAAAAAGAGTGATCAAAATGATGGCAAAATGGTGGCATCATGACTGCAAAACGTCCTATACCTTGATGATGATTATGACTGTCATTTTGATGTCAAAGTAAATAATTCTTTCTACAGTATTAAATGTAAGACTAAAATCAAATTAAAACTAAATTACATCGAATAAGAGACAAAACAAAGATAGAAATATATTACATAAGGTTTTTTATTCAGTTTTAAACTTTATTCTTAAAATTATATGGCAGGTAACTTAAAATCACATGGCAGGTTACACATACGTAAACCAACTTAGTTAACGAATAAACTTATATAATAAACTATAATATATATATATAATATAGTTAATATAATAAACTAAAAATATTTTATAAACGTATTTGGTATATATATATATAGCTTAGTATCATACCCAGTAAACACCAATTAACAGTAACATTGCATCAATGTTATAATTTCCCACTCAACAATGTAAATGTAATATAACATGCATTGTGAAAATCACAAAAGTGAGAAAATTTACTTGAATATTTACGATTTCATTTGTCTAATAAATCTGTTCACTTTTGTAATTTTCATCTCGTTTCAACATCAGTTGCACACTGCATGAGATCTTATATAATACCACAATAAACGCGATCACGAAAGCTCCAAACGTTCGAGATATATATAAATCGTAATACACATCACAAAACAACGCCGAAGATCCTTTTTGAGTGAGTAGATTAAATTGTTTCATCATAATGTAGTCATTTAATTTGATGTCAACGTGATATTGATCGAGTTTTTCCCATATGACACTCAATTATATCATCTAAAAATCCACTTTCATCTTTCCCTATAATATTTCATCGCGCACAACGTCATTCTACATGGTGTCAATTTTTCGTCATATTGAACTATTTCCTTGACGCAATGACGACAATCGACGGTTTTGATGTCATATTGACGTCACTTTGACTGGGCTGTTTTCACTGGGAGTAAAGGTTGACTACATTTTTACTAGTATAAGATAACTAAGGCAATCGAGAAACAGTGTTCGGACCCAATTAAGATACTGTAGGAGCAAACAAGCTTTCTTATCAAAGATCTTTTTTACTTTGTTACTGTTGATTATTACTTGCTAGCATTGAGGAATGTAGGGAGACCGATTGTAACTTTCTCAGTTGCTGGAATGTGGAATGCTTGTTGCATTTTTCTATGTTATCTGGGTATTATTCGCGAGAGTCTCGAGCTCGCCGCTTCAACACGGCGCAAGATACCGAATCCCGCGTCCAGGAATATGTCATCGACGTTTGTCGAGAGTGCCTGGACACCATTCGCGTTGGCAACGCGGTCGAATCGGATGCGGTATGCGCGAAACACCATCTGTCATATCGGATTGTTAACTCGGTTATAGCTCACGCGCATATCAAATCGTTCAGGGCGCAGCTTAGCCCGAAATGGGCAGCGCGGTAATGCGATTTGGATATATAGAGAGTCCTGTGGGATATTACCGGCGTGGAGCCTTTTCCCTAGTGATGCGATGGATGATATGCATATGTAAATATACGTGACCGTGCAGTGCGAGTCACCCCAACGTACGGAATAGACGTGCGGACCGGTAAAAAAATATTGAACGCTTCCCGTCGGAATGCATCTTAACAAATTGTTCAGATTTAATTGCACAAAATTTCATCTTCAATGTAGCGCTTTATTTTTTTACAATAAATTATGTTACGTTTATCCCAATTATCGCTCCTCGTCGGAGAACGCATCTTAACAAATTGTTTAATCTTAATTGCACGAAATTTTACTTTCTATATAGTACTTTATTTTTTGTACAATAAATTACGTTACGTTTATTCAAATTGCGTACGACTATCGATTATAATAATAAAAAACTCTGTTGTTAAATGACTTTTGGTAAATTTTACGGAGAAATAATAAACTTGCACGGCAAACGACAAATTCGCTGTGCGCTTGTTTGATCGAACCGTCGAGATAATATCCGTGCAACGCGACGAGAAATCCAAATGCGCCTAATTTTCTCTCACGGTCCCATCGACGATGCCAGGATGATCCTGTTAACAGGATCAAGACTCGCGCTAGACGAAGGGTTCTTGTTATTCGCAATCGCCTTCGCACCCGATCCTTGGGGACCGCAGATCCCCCGTATTTATTCCCCGCTACGCCATGAGAATCATCCTAAAGAGTAGATGTTCATTTGCGGCTGCACAATAAAAGAAATTATTTACCTCTGTTTGAGTGAGATTTTATCACGGAATATAGATGCAATCGCGTTTTAAATGATACAGTTTTTTTGATACGTTGCAAAGACGTTGAATTGAAAACAAACCAAAATTTACTTGACGTTAACTAATGATGTGCAAAAATATATAAGCATTTCAAATAGTATATATTATGTGAAAAAATCTATTGATTTATTTAAAGACATAGGAAACATATTACCATTCATAAATTTAAAAATGATTATTATTTGATTTTATTATTTAAATGATTATGATTTTATATAAATCATATAATTATTATTTATTCTATATCTTGTATTCTCTTTCCAAAATTTTTGTATGCAGTACATTCTAAACTTTATAGTTAATTTTATTTTCACACCTAATATTAATTAAATGGAAATTAGATAGACAGGCGTGAGCGTAATGAATTAAACGACGGAGCGACGTGTTCACTTCCGCGAGGCGAGGACTTTTGTTTTTCTCCGTAAAATGTAATTTAAAATTTTCATCTCGGAGAGATCTCGTTAAAACATTTATCCGCTGTCTGACGTAAAAAATAACCTACGTTCTTTCGAATCCTTATGCGGATCGAGGAAAAGTTTTCGTTCAGCGATTATGTCTCTTTTAGCGCGCGGTTGCGCGAAGTTACAATTTTGCGAGGCGCCCGATGGAGCGATGGGCCTAAATTGTCAAAGCTATTTCGCAATTCGCTCGTTCTTATATAGACATCAAGTTGAAGAGACTTCCGTCTCTTCATCTCGAGCGCGCCTTTATCGTCAGACTAATGATTTGCAAACAGTGTCTTTCAGCCCGTTCCTCTCGTTACGAAGTTTTCAGCGGGCATGTCGGTACGTGAACAAGGCAGACATCTTGAGACTTTCGAAAAGTGAAAGAGAAGAGTAAAGGAAATCTTCACTTACTATAAGCTCCGTTTATGCCATTGTCCAAATTTTATTTGCGCAAGTGCTTTCTTAAATGTACTGTAAACAGAGCAAGTTACTAAGCTTATATAACAAATATTTAGTAAGCTATGAAGAGTTGAAATATAATATACCGTATCACATCTGTTTTCTGGTATTATGAACAAGAAAATCTTGTTCGTTTTACTTATTTTTAAGGACATATTGTATTTTGTCTTTATATACAATTAAAAAGTTTATTCAGACTTTTACTGCAAAAAGTTTTTTTATCTAAATGTTTTCAAGGATGAGAAAATAAACGGCCAATATATAATTCAATTAAAATTAATAATCAATTTAAATATAATAGATCCTATCTCTTGTTTAAATAATAGAATTAAATAATATTTTTCATGACAAAAAGCAATAAATATATAAGATATTCTTTAGAATGTTCTTAATTATTAATATTTTTTTACTATACTGCACTATTGAACTTCCTTTTAAAGTGTCCTTTTAATTTATAAAAAAGATTACATAATACAATTCAATCAACAAAATGAAAAATTTTTAAGCAATGTTGTAATTTAATAAATTATGTAAATTACAAGTTACGCGTTGCATAAAAATCTCATGGTCCATTTACATATTCTTCATTTATATTTCTTTTTGCTGGTATTTTTATATTATTCCCTTTTGATGTAACTGTATATACAGAATATGGCGCCATCTCTTGAGAAAATAAATTATCTTTTGCCCAAACGTAGGGGGCATGATAGCGAATTTCTTAAAGGGAATGTATGTACCATCCCAAGGTTAACAGAAAACATACAATTCTGTATAACATACAGGAGATATAACTTCTTCTACCATAGGAGTAGTTTTTTTTATCAAACTATACTCCGCTTTGCCATTGTCGAAAATCTTAAGATACATTATCGATATAAGATTTAATTTCTGCACTATGATTTAAAGTATTTTTTTTAAAATTATATCTATAATACTTTTATAAATTAAAGACAAAATCATTTTTGAGATAATAATGTGTTAGCTTGCGTAAATCATAAAATATGAATTCTTCGTTGTATGTAAAAACATTTTACATATAGTATCATATTTTATTACGTATTCTTAATAAAACTCTCTCTCTTGATACAAATTATGAAGTTTCTATTCATTTGTTATCAGACATATCATTTTGTTCATTATTCTTTGTGATAGTTGAAGCAATTTTATTTTATCTTAATTATGACATGAAATGATTACTAACAGATTACTAACAGTAGGGTAACTCCGGTATATACGCCGCACCTAAGGAAAACTTAATTTATCAAGTACTATTTACTATGTTTAAAGCAAATGAATTATACCAATAAAAACTTTATATTGTCTACTACTATAAAAAAAATTAGAAATACCTATGAAATATTATGAAATATTAATTCTATAATAGTATGAAATATTTATTCTTTGTATTTAACAAAAAAACTTTTAGAAACCCTTGCATTTTTGCCATATATCCTATAGGAGTGGGATATATGACTATTCATGGGTAAGATATAAAAATATACTTATAAAATAATATACTTATAAAAATTTACAAATAATGTTTATAAATAAGGTAATAAAATGATATACAATAACTTATAAATGTGTGTAAAAAGTTTATTAGAGTATAAGAATAATAAACAAATACACGAAACATAATAATAATCTTGCATCTTTGCGGGCCTGATTGGTGGCTATAACCACCAATCAGGAAGTGGGAACAAGTTCGCGTCTCTCTACTTTTTAGGACTGTAGACTACAGAGCGTTTGTACTACGGCATAAATCCCGCACGCTAAAAATGCTGTATATCCTAAACAGGTGGGATATAAAAGATATCAAGCTAAACAAAGAATACAAGAGCTATGCACTTGTATTTTGCTGTATTCTATCCTTTACTATACCTTTACACTTATGTATCATGAAATAACCATTAAGTCTTTTACATTCCTTACAGTAATCATTTTACGTAGGTCGTAATACATGATCGCGCTACTTAATACATTGAGAAATCGATTCCACTTATACTTACTTACTTACAACTTACTTACTTATGGTTTCGTTAATATTAACAGTAAAGAACTGAAATTACAACACAATACTAATATGGCATAAAGGCACATAACAGAGTGGTTGCGAGCAAATTACCTGTACTCCTTCTATTTTTTCTGACTTCTGCGGCGTAAATCCCCGCGCGGCGTAAATACCGGAATTACCCTATAGATGACAATCAAATCTGATTAAAAAATTGCATGTGGATTAAATCTTCTAGATAAAACGTGTTGGGAAAACCGCTTGACTATGACTTTAGATAAGAAATGGGAGCGATATTAATCACGCGATGCTGATAAATGATATTATCGTATTTAATAATATTATTGTGTTCTTATGTGGTGCACATTCGTTCGATATATGCAAAATACATGTCTAAACCTTTAATAATCGTATGCGAAAATATCAGAAAAATTAGATATATTATTAAAATTGATAGACGCGACATTCAACGTTACTTCATATATAATTAAAATTTTTATTCATTCTTTTGTTCGTAAAAAAGATTGCATATAGAATCTATAAAGATAAAAAATAATTAAGAATTATATTTAATTTTCAGACTCATTTAAAATTTTGCATATTTATTATACCAGGATTTGTGACAAGAAATATCAAACATTCAAGATAAAAAAATGCCAGTTTATCATAAAAATACGTGTTTTATTGTTATAAAATACATATACATGTAGATTGATTTATTTAGAGAGATGAGTAACGATGATAAATGATAATCATTAACATTTGAAACCATGAATATCCAATCTCATTTCAAATCGAAAAGTTTATTATCTTCTGTGTGAGAAGAATATCGTTATAAAGATAAAAATACTTTCGTTTCTCGAAATCTTTTAATTTGAAGTTGATAGATTATAGATTGGGTCATTGTGATAAAAGGATTATAAAACGCTGCTGATTATAAATACTGCAATCTCATTAAGTGCAGTATAGCAAGTAGTATAGCAGTATTTCAACAACCATGTACACGACAGTCAGTTTCTTCCTTATCGTATTGGTATTTACAGTTCATGGTAATCTATTCTCTTGCTTTCGTACTTCGGGTATATATATATATATATATATATACATATAGGACCATCTTTACGATATTAACAAATTAAAATAAAATTCATTTAAATAAGATTAATAAAAGAACAATTTGTTTTATCTACAATTAAAAGAACATTTAATAGCTTTTTATTATAATATTCTTATAACCTTTAATGCTAGTATAAAATATAATTGTTTTAGTATAAGGACAAAGAGTAAAAAATATGAAATGTGTATGTGTGTATGTGTGCGTGATTAAATTTATAATATGTATACTTTTTAAAATTCTTTATACATTTTTTAAATTAAATTTTTAATTAAATTAGTTTACACAAAAATGGTTGACATTTAAATAAATTATGCCACGCAAAATTCTTTGTTTATAAGGTTTACCTACGTCGCATATCATCGGCGGCACAAACGCTCCGCTCGGCAAGTATCCACATCACGTAGCTTTGAAATATCAGGGCAAGTTTCGTTGCGGAGGATCGATTATTAACAAACGTTACATTCTCACTGCGGCTCATTGTGTAAACGTGTAAGTGTTCCTGCGATTTACGTTAACCATTTAATTTTGATACTTTTCCTCAATAACTGATTGCAGAATTTGACGTGAATATTTTATAATTATGCTAAAAGAATTTAAAAATAATAATAAAAATATATATCCTATATTATATACATATATCCTATAAATATATATCCTATAAAAGCAATATATATATGTGAATGGTATTTTTTGTATGCTTAAACAGTATTATATTGCAATATTATCAAATTTATTTTATTATATAATAATATGCAATATTTTTATATGTGATTCTTTTTTATTTTTATTTATAGGTAATTCTTTTTAATTTTCAATGCCATTTATAAATTATTAAATCTTTTTTAAATTTTTAAAAAGTTACTGATATTTCTAATAATATAAGAATTTAAAGAATTTGTGCGTATATGACATTGGGAATTGAAAGACTATAAGAATTGTCATGCATTCTAATGAAAATGACTTTTCTAAAGTGTCACCGATGCCAAGGAACTCGTAGTCCACGCAGGTACGATCTACTTAAACGAGACGGGTGATGCTTATCAAGCAGAAAGCGTGGTGTGGCACATTGATTTCGACGAATACAGACTTAACTACGATGTCGGTCTCATTCGGTTAAACAGAAACATTGTATATACAGACGTGGTAAAACCCATTCCGCTTGCACAGAAAGATATCGTTGTCGCAGATCTTCCTTGCGTTGTATCTGGTTGGGGCAGAACTTCAGTAAGTCTTTTTTCAAAAATTTAATGTTATCTAATTGTAAAAGTTAGGAATGAGACACACGCGAGCCAAATATGCTTCCAAATAAAATATCAGTATTTTGATAAAAAATTTGTTAATTTTTTTCCCTAAGGTATGCAATGTCTTATACTAATTAATCGTAGTCTTTAAGCCTGAACAAATTTTTAATGTAAATAATGTGACACAAATAATAAACATATCATTATGGCCATATATTAATCAGACACTATATGAATCTTGATTTTTGCCGCGTTATTGTTGCGTTGCTTAATAATGACAAAAAATTATTTCTTTATCAATATAAAACACTTTTTCAGCTTAATGGGCCTACACCCAACATCTTACAAGAGATCGCTTTGAAAGTTTACTCCCCCGAAAAATGCAAGCTATCGAATTGGAGAGTAACTGATAGTCATGTCTGCACTCTCACAAAAGCCGGCGAGGGAGTGTGTTATGTAAGCATATAGATTTACTATTACTTTGTAAACACTCATTACTTAATTTATTAAAAAAGAAAAATAATTAGAAATTAATTGATAATAATTCACTTTTAATGATTTCTCATAATGTTGCAGGGTGATTCGGGTAGCGCTCTCCTTGCCAAGGGCGTTCAGATTGGAATTGCATCCTTCGTGACTCCATGTGCTTTAGGAGTACCCGACAAGTTTGTTAAGGTGTCCGCGTATCAAGACTGGATTAAGGAGCATATGGTTGATTAATAATTTAATAAAATTTAATTTTTTCGTATCGTTATTTACATTCTATGCTGAATTACATTTATTAATATAATATATATATATATATATATATAATATATATACTGTATAAATCTCAAATAAATATTTACATGTAATATATAAAATATACATTATACATCGATATACTTTAATATTTTTATTATTTATTCCTTGTATTTTATCTCAATTTACACGATATATAATATTTGAAGAAAGAATAGTTCATATTTTCTTGTGAAAAAGCGCGTTTTTACTGAAATTAATTTATATTCTTTTGCATTTAGGTACAAATTGCGTTAATATAATCAAACTTATATAATAATCTGAGAGAATATATTATAAAATATATTATATTATTCTACTCTTTGTTTTTAATATCTCCCCCCCCCCATTATAATTCTAATATTAATAAAGATATTAAATAATATATTTTTACAAGAATTTTATTAGCTTATAACGTGTAGTGCAATAAAACTAAATGTAGAAATAATTGTGTTTTTAATGTCTTTTTATTTTAAAGAAAAAAAACTTATTTCAATAATAATTCGTTAAGTAATATAAAAAGCTACATGAAACTATTTCTAAGAATATTTCTAAGAAATGATAATTAATATAAAACTACACGGAAAAAAAAGATATGATGCACATAACCAGAAATATTTAGTTGTAAGCAATATAGCTGCATCACCTAGTTATCTTTGCATGATGAAAATGTATATGATTGATATAACTTATGTATTTTGGTGTATCAACTACATCGCTGTAGTTGCGCGTAGTCTGATTGTGGCAACCAGAATTCGGTTGGGGTTCATTTAATATGGATAGGTTAATCTATCCATATAG
>NJRP01000027.1:1487931-1503376 GCA_003063835.1 Aphaenogaster floridana
TGTGTGTGTGTGTGTGTGTGTGTGTGTGTGTGTGTGTGTGTGTGTGTGTGTGTGTGTGTGTAACGAGTAAAAGTAACAGCGTTACTTTCGCGTTACTTTTACTTGTTACGTAACGAGTAAAGTAACGAGTTACTTTTTTCAATGAATAACAAGTAACGATAACGATAGTTTTCAAAAAGTAACTTTTCCAACTCTGGCGCATTACCGTTTTCGTTATAAAAAAATTTTACGTCATTACCAAATCGTTACTATAAAAAAGTAACGGTAACGGTAACGGCGTTACAAGTAACGCGTTACTTCCCAACCCTGTATAAATCTTAGTAAGTTTTGGAGTAAGCATAATGCATCAAGTTAAATATTTACAGATAAATTTCACGGTCAATTGTTTTATATAAATAAGATTCCGAATTATATCTCTGATTACAGTGACATTTATGAGCTTACAAAATTGCTATCTAATCGAAATTATCTAATCTTTGATCTTTCGTTTTTACATATCAACATGCATGTAATATCGCATATAAATCAAGTATATATATCTATGAAGTAGCTTTTTTTTTCAATAGTAGCTAATTTCTCACAATGCACGCATTCTTTGGTCTCTTGATCGCTTACTTGGCAGCGATCAGTTATGGTAAGTGACAACAAATACCGTGAAACATTTTTACGCGCAAAAATATTAATCAGTGATGAAACCGGTTTATTTCGGCGAATTCAAAGAAAAATGAAAATAATCCCCGATTTTATTGATGGTATAAACATAATTAACGTAAACGTTTCCGTAACTTTAAGAATGAAAAATTTATTTAGTGGTACATTTATACCGTCTATATTTATACCACTTGCTATTAATTTTGCAGTAATAATCTGCACAGATGAGACCAACAATATAATATGTATCCATAAATTTCAACTAATTCAACATATAGATATTATTTTATTGAAAGTAAAATATTATTTTTAAAAATTGTGTAGATATATTGTACATATGTATTTGTAAAAACTTATACAATCAACTTACACAATCTTATATAGGAAATTGAATATACACATAGCAAATATCGTCTATTTTTCTATGACGTTATTTTTCCATATGTATAACGATGTACTTGCAAAGAAAATAGCATTTTTTGAATTATTTTAATTGTTTTATATATTCGCTTTCTGAGTTTATAGTCTCATACTTCTCTTAATTTTTTGCCTTTTTACTATGCATTTTTGTGACATCTATAATTTTTTTCACAGAAATAGAAAAATTAATTATAATATATAAGTAATCAATAATTTCTATTCTTTTTATTATTTTATCTAAAAGTATTAAAATAAGAAATAATTAAATTTTTTTAAATATATGATTTTTAAAGCCACATTTTCTACTTTATCTCATGTTAAAAAAAATAAATAAAGGAATATTGTCGTATTGTTTTAACTTGCAAATTCTTGGGGATGGCTGTATAATATTAATATAATCTCAAGACAAATATTTAGAAAGTTTGTCGCAAGAATTATGCATTACTTAAAAATCTTTCCAGCCGTGGATCCCCACATTGTCGGTGGGACTGATGCTGTAGTCGGAGCGCATCCTTACATGGTGTCTCTGAGACTTAAAAACAATCATTTCTGCGGCGGATCTATTATCGCTAAACGTTACATTCTCACCGCGGCTCACTGTCTTATGCAGTACGTATCATTTTTGTGTCAAATGCAAAATAAAAGATTTAAAAATCCTTCGCTACTTAAGCTCTCCAATCGGCTTCACCGATGTTTGATTATTTGGTCCTGTAGATATTTATTTTTCAATTTTCCTTGAAAAATTTTAAACTCATAAGTATTTAAATACGATATTCCTCGACTGCATTTATATTCCTTTGTATATATATTACTTATTTTTTAATTATTATAATTAACTTATTATTTATTTAATTCAACTGCAGTCCAATATTAATTTGCACAATATATAATGCTTACATAGATTTACCGATCCCGAGGTTCTTAAAGATGTAACAGTTCACGCTGGCACGAACCTTTTGAGTGAATCCGGTTACGTTTACAAGACTGAAGCAGCCATTATCCATCCTGATTTTAATCTGCTTCTAATCCGTAACGACGTTGGCTTGCTGCGTTTGAAAACAGACATAGAATACAATAAATTGGTGCAACCAATCTCTGTCGCAAAGACGAATTCCGTTCTGGTTGGCGATCCTTGCTTCCTGACAGGATGGGGAACACTCCAGGTAAGAGAAACGTATTAAACAAGCATTATCTTAATAAAAAATCCACACAGATTTTTCCTTTGCATTTATGGATTACGTGGATATTACGTGAAGTGATGCTTCAAATCAAATTATTACTTACATTACTAAATATGAGATATAAATGTGAACTAAGATTTTTTTTAATCGATACCAATGTCTTTCTGGATTTTATATCCTCATATCTCTTTCCATTTTTCTTTAGACGTAATTTATACTTCTTCGATTATTTTCACAGTTTTTAGGCAAAGTACCTGATAAGCTTCAAAAACTCAATCTGAAAGTTTACTCACAATTAAAGTGCAAAGTTGAGTTCTGGAATGTGAAGCCCAGTCACATTTGCGCATTTTCACAAAATGGACAAGGAGCGTGCCATGTGAGTATATGGATGAGTGATCGTAATTGAAAATACAAAAAATTAATTCATTGATTTTAATTTGATAAACGCATGCGATTATTAAAAAGTGACAATTGTGCAAATTTATAAAATTCAATGAGTCAATAATCTTGCTCTATTCCTCATACTTTTTCAAGAGCGTTTAAATTTTATCTCATGCGAATTCTATAAGTATGTGTATGTCATTTATTGTAAATTCTATATTCTGAAATAGTAAATTAGAAATTATTCTCTTCCGGCATCAAGTGTTGCAGCATCGTTTCCAACAATATGTCATTTTTTAGGGTGATTCCGGTAGTCCGCTCGTTGCCAATGGTATTCAAATTGGACTTGCCTCGTTTGTTCGACCATGCGCTGTCGGATATCCGGACGTGTACACAAGAACATCCGCTTTCACGAATTGGATCGCTGAGAACATGAATACTGAATAATAAAATGTAATAATTCTGTTATTTTATTACTTATGCAATTAAATTGCACTAATAATTGTTTTTATGTCTTAAGACACATCTAAATATTCTCCGTTCAAATTTGTTCTTACAATACGTTATAAAATGACAAACACATTTTAATCAGATATAATGTCAAATATCTGTTAATCTTGTAATCGTATCTGTTTATCTCATAAATAAGAACAGAGCATAGTGCAATGCAGGGCCGTTTCAAGGACTTGTTGCGCCCGGGCGCAGAGTGTCCCGCCGCCGTCTTTTTCTACCGATTTATGTTGGTAACTCAAATGAATCACACCAACCTTCATTAAACTTAAATGACTCCTATCCAACTCAAACTAATGCGATCCAATCAAACTGACTCCACGTACATATTGTTATTGGTAATTGATCGAAATCGTTATCAATTTATATTATAAGGCTCCTATAGGAATGTGTAGTACGTGGAAAACACATTTACTCTTTCGACAGTTGTCAAACCGCGTGTTTTTCGCCACATAACTAAGCTTCGTATCTCATTTATTTTACAGCTGTTTATTAACTGTCAAGAGAAAAGGATAGTTTTCGGATGATTTTATAAGTGTGCTAAAGCGATCTTAAGTGTCTTTTTATCCAAATATCTTTTTATTTAAAAATGTAGCACGCAAGAATTCTCGGCGTGTTATTTCTCGCTTTTGACGTCACGATTTCAATATGGCCGTGGCGAGTACACAGGAGCCTTAACAATTGACAGCAGAAGCATTTCTCAAATATAAAATAATATGCCTGGAGTAAAATTTTTATTGTTTTTTGTATTTATTAGAACAAACATTAAACGTTAACACATTAATACAACAATTTAGGACAGTTATACAATGGTGATACTCAATTTTGATTAATTTTTGTCATTCAAAATTTTTTCCAATTTCTTCTTTTTTATTTTAGTTGTACGATTACTTTTAAAGACAGGCGCCGGCCGGCCTTTCCGGGCCAGCCGCTCGGGTGCACTGCACCCGTTGCACCCCGGTTTGAAACAGCCCTGGTGCAATGGATTTGTAGACTAAAATTATACGAATTATTAATATTGTACAGAAGATATAAATATAATTCATGAAATACAATTAATGTTATTACTTATATTAAATCAATTGTGTAATATCTTTTCAAGACTACAAAATATAATCACATATCCCTCCACATTTTAATATTATGTAATAATAATTTTGCCAATAATTTATATATAATATCTCTTTCTTTTTATCATAAATATAATTATTTAATTTAAAATTCTATTATCTAATACTATTAATGCTATAAAAAATATATATATAAGTGCAGAATGGAAATAGGTCAACACTAACAATTTGTTCTATATATATATTTCCAACAATTTTAAATTACTAAAATACTGTTTCTAAAATAAAATATTTAGTAATCTAATTTTTAACAAAGCTTAATATTTCTTATTCAAATGATTGATACAAAGTATTTAATTTATTTTAAATATTATTTAATTTAATACAATAAAATTTAATATATGTATAATACATTATATACGACAAAATCAGATATTTTAACAGATATTAGAATTATATTCCGCGAAACGTATCGCAATTATTTCTTTATTTAAAAAAATATTTTTGTTTACATTATTATAAACTGCAATCGGAGAGAGAGATAGATTAATCTAACTTTTTATACTAATAGATAAAGTGTGATATTAACTTACGAAGAAGTGATAATCACAGATTATAATCGTTTATGAAAAAACTGATAAGACAAGCATTTCAATTGCATTCAAGAAATTCATTGTTATTATCGTTAATTAATTGTAGTTTTACGTCAATTATGCAACAATTTTATACATAAACAAATCTTATATACGTATGTATATAAAATACTAAAAATACTATACTAAAAATTGCAAATTTATATATAAGTATATATACATATGTATAAGCATATATACATATGTATAAGCTCATTGTCAGACATATACAGGGTGGACCAAAAGTCTGGATACAGTCGAATATCTCGTAAAGAATGCATTTTAAGAACAAAATGCTTTACACAAAAGTTGTAAAGATTAAAAAGATGTATTTAACGGTAATATTCATTTGACATCGAGTGGCGTCGCCAAGGTCAGGGCAAGCTTAACTTGAATTTTTTAAATGGAACCCCCTATTTTTCATTGCATATTCTTGTAGCTTACCTCGAGAGCTTTCCAAAACACTATAATTAAGTATTTTTTCATTAAATACTTTCCGAGTTATGAAGCTTGAAAATTACAGTATTTTGACATAAAATACAAAATATTTTGTAAAACATTCAGTTTTCGGTATTGTTACCTTAATACTTTTATGCACAGAATAATGAGACGAATCAATTGGTATGTAAAAAAACAGTTGCTTTTAAGAAAAAGTATGCAGATTACATATTTTTTCTTAAAAGCAACCATGTCTTTTTTTTATACCAATTGATTTGTCTCATTATTCTGTGCATAAAAGTATTAAGGTAACAATACCGAAAACTGAATGTTTTACAAAATATTTTGTATTTTATGTCAAAATACTGTAATTTTCAAGCTTCATAACTCGGAAAGTATTTAATGAAAAAATACTTAATTATAGTGTTTTGGAAAGCTCTCGAGGTAAGCTACAAGAATATGCAATGAAAATTAGGGAGTTTCATTTAAAAAATTCAAGTTGACCTTGCCCTGACCTTGGCGACGCCACTCAATGTCAAATGGATATTACCGTTAAATACATCTTCTTAATCCTTACAACTTTTGTCTAAAGCATTTTGTTGTAAAGTGCATTCTTTACGAGATATTCGATTGTATCCAGACTTTTGGTCCACCCTGTATATAAAATAATCTAAGAAGGCTATCAAGAGATAAGATACTACTTTCATTAATTTGAAATTGATTGTTTTTAACAATAAATTGTATCAGAGCCTTAATTAATTACAAGATTTCTTAATATTAAAAATAAACACATTGTGTAAGAACGAGAAATTTCTTTATCTTATATGTATAATTTATTTCTGAGTAGATACACATCAAAATATTATTCTGCTTTTATTTCAATATAATTATCAACTTTCATGGCAACATTTTTGCTATCTTTGATATTTAAAGCTATATTCAACATTATATATATTTATCGCTAATTTATCATAAAAGTCGACAAATTAATATATGTATCTTTACAAGAAGATATCATATATGATATAACAAATTTATAAGAAACATCTTTAAAAGAAATAGCGCTATTCCCTTTTTTAAAAGAAGTACAATTCTTTTTATTACAAGATCAAGCGCGATATCTATACAACTCAAACAAATATATTTTAAAAACACCTTTTTTAATTATATAAAAATATATGAAAATATATGAAGAAATTTATATCAACTGTTGCTATACATATACTATTATCATGAAAATTCAATAAAAACACTGTCCGACAAATTTAAACTTTTTTTTAGACCACGAACCAGACAACGTGAATCTTATAGATTTTTTGTCGCTGAAAACGAATCCGCAAATTAAATTGTTCTATCATATCACATTTTTGAGAAAATTAGACTTAAAAGTGCCAAAAATGGTGTTTGCCATTAATGTATAATTCGTTTATAGATATCAATGTTGTAAGAACTTAACGGCGTGCATTAGTTTGTGCGTATTTCCTATCGGTACGCTCAGATAAACCTAAAAACCAACTGACGATTTCAATCTACGGCATAGGATACTTATATAAATTGAAGATAACGTGTCCAACCACACAGTGCTTATCACTATGAATGCTGTCGCTGGTCTCATAATCGCCTGTTTGGCGCTCACTGCATACGGTAAGTCGTATTTAACATAATAATATTACACTCGTTATATAATCTTATTATCGCGCGCGTGACACGTTCCAAATGAATCTAAAAAAATTTTGATACCAAATTTACACTTTTTAGATTCTTCTTTCTGTCTTTCTAACTTATTTAAGTTTAACACCTGACATTGATCTTCCAAGAAATGCATGTCCGAAATGTTAAAAATTTTACAAGAAAAATTTGCTATTTGCATCTCGTTTAATGCTTACCATTTTTTCCAAACAGAACAAAGATAAACAGTTTACGTCATAATCTAAATTGATACCTTGAGCGAGAACAAAATAAAAGATTCTTTTGATTGATAGGTTCGCCAAGTCTGTATATCGTCGGCGGCAATGATGCTCTGGATGGCGCATATCCTTATCAGGCAGCATTGAAAACTGATCCAGCAGATGCTAAGTCCCATTTTTGTAGTGGGGCCATCATCAGTAAACGTTATGTTCTCACCTGTGCCCAATGTATCATTCCGTATGTACATTCTTATTCCGTTCAAGTGATTATCATTTAATTGCGCTTCATTCGAATATTCGCGAATGAAATGAAAATTTTTATGAGATTACATGGATTAACAAAATTGCTCAATAAATATGACAAAAATCGACAGGTAAGCGCCAATGTCGTAAATCTCCCATTCTTAGCATATTTGTAACAAAATGTGTGTTCTGTTCGTGCGTTTCGATTATCAGTATGACAGTTATCTGAAGTGATGCAAGCAATGGCAGCTGGAAGAGAGGATGCTTATCAAGTCGTCAGAAACAGAACTGTGAAAAAATTATGCGTAAAATTAAGAATAAATAACCAAGAAGTATTCATTTTAATTTAAAAAACAAGCTTTTATTGCTCTCAAATAACTGTCAAATAATATAGAATTGCCTCACAGCGTAGTGTTACCACACACACACAATCCATGTAATTTTATACACACGATGTTGTAAATAACAAAAATATTATTTAATTTATGCTAATATAATAATATTGTTTTATTTTTAAGCATTTATATATTGCATATAGGCCAAATTTTATATCAAATGCAAATATTAAATAATTATTATTTGTATGGACCGTTATAGATTCATCAAAAATCCTTACAACGTTTATGTCGTCGTTGGAAGCAATTATCTTAATGCAACTAATGCTGCCATATATCAAGCGAAAAACTTGATAATACACGCTGGTTATAACAAATTGCTACATATTCATGACATTGGTTTAATCCAAGTACAGGATGATATCATATTTAACGAAAATGTCCAACCGATTTCCTTGCCAACTGTAGATAGAAATTTTGATGATTATCCTCTCTTAGCCACCGGCTGGGGAAGACGCTCGGTAAATATAAAATCATGAAGAATAGAGAGAAGGAGGCCAAACTGTGTGTTCGGGATATGCGATCCAAACCGAGACCCGGCGATAATACCTACCCAGACAGTACCGATATCCTATGGCCCGGGTAGAACACAAAGTCATAATAAGATCACAATGACATCAAGTAGAAGTCATTTTAAGAAAAATCATTATGACGTCATTTGATACACTTTTTATGATGATTTTGTGATGAATTCTTGATATAGCAATGATTTTTAAGTGATTTTTTAACTAAAAAATCTTCTGAAAATCATTGCTATATCAAGAATTCATCACAAAATCATCATAAAAAGTGTATTGAATGACGTTATTATAATTTTTCCTAAAATGACTTCTACTTGATGTCATTATGATCTTATTATGATTTTGTGTTCTACTTGGGCTTGCGGAGCATTAGTTAACTACATTTAGGCTCGGCATTCAGTCGCACGTTTCGAAAATTCCTCCATGCTAGTTCAGCCTCCTTCTCTCTATTCTTCATGTATAAAAAATACATAAAACTTTTTTAAAAATATACTATAGATCCCCTCTTTACTATTTTTATTTTTCTAAATTACTTCTTTATTTGAAATAAAATTCAAGAAATAAATTCTTTAAAAAATAGTGTTTTATAAAAAACATCAGCAACATAATTTTTAATTCACAGCTAGCTTAAGAATTAAAAAACATATATTATTTTTTTATATTATGAGATGAACATTAAAGGTTTACAATTTTATGTTTTACATTCAGTCTTAAATGATAAAAATGATATAAACTTTAAAATATAAAAGAAATGTTAAAAATATAAATAAATATATAATAGCTCTAATAGGAAAGAGAGTAGTAAATATAAAATTATTTAAAGTAATATAGTTTGATTTTTATATAGGTATATATAAATATATAGGTATATGCTTTTTCATATCCTATACAGCACAAAAGATTGGGAAATGATTTCAAAAAATATTTCTAAAAAAATATTGCAAGAAACATTTTAAAATGGTTTTAACAATATTTTTAAATGGTTTTAAAATCTTTTGTGGTAACATTTTTAAAAATATTTTAAAAATCTGTTAGAAATATTTTTAAAAATGTTATTTTACCACCTAGAAAATATTTTCTTAAATATTTCAAATATATTTTGGAAATATTATTTAAAATTTACTTATTTTTTGTTTTATAATATTGTTTTAAAATATTTGAAAAATATTATTTGAAATATTATGATATTCTAGGACTGCCGCTAGATGGTGTTGTTCCTCGAATGTAAAATTTGTCGGGCTTTCTATATAGCCAAAGTCTACATAACCGAAATTCGGACATGTCATAATTTGTGCATGATTTATACATATACCTAGTGCGAGATATGATTGTGTCTTTGTACAAAAGAAATTAATGAGCATCATATTTAGAAATTTAGTATTTAAAAATATGTAAGACATTATTTGAAAATTGCATTGACGTTTTAAGAATATATCTACAAGATTTTTTAAAATATTTTAGGATCATTGCAGGAATATTGCAAAATATTGTTTAAATGCGGACCTGTTGTTATAAGATTTCAGATATTTTATTGTTTGAAGCAATATTATACAAAAGATTATACAAATATAATTGAATATATTTGTATGCAATCTTTTTAAAATATTTTTGAAAATATTTTTTCGACGATGTGGCAGACATAGGAACATTCTAAAAATATTTTTGTAAATTATTTTCACACACACACACACACACACACACACACACACACACACACACACACACACACACACACACACACAAATATTTCATTCTTCCTAAAAAATATTTTTAAAATATTTTAAAAATATTTTGTGCTGTATGGGATATTGTTTCTATGAGAAACAGATGCATATTTTTATATTAAAATAAAATGATTAAGGAAGTCTACATAAAATAAATATATAGAAAAATTGTGCAAATTAGAAATTTGCACATTGCTTCCTCGTCATTTAGATGTATGTATTCTATTTGATGCATCAGTCTTAGTATTTATTAGTTTGGCTTTCTCATAGAGAAAGCTTTTTATTATTACTTAAAGCAACGACACCATACACACACACACACACACACACACACACACACACGGACATTTTTTACAAATGTAATTTTTTGACGTTTTTTAACATTTTAAACACTCTAGCAAAGAAAAGTGGAAAAAAAATTTTTTTCACGAAAACAAAGCTTTCTCTATGAGCAAGTAAAAATAATGCTCTGTAAAAATTATGACAATAATCCGACAATAATTCTTAAATTTTGTAAGATGAGATATTAGATAAATTAAAAATCTTTTTAGGCGGTCGGTCAAACTTCTAATCGCTTGCAAGAACTTATAGTGAAAGGATATTCCCATGAATTATGCAGCATGTACGCACACGTCAAGGAAACCCACATATGTACCTTCACAATGGAGAATGAAGGAATGTGCTACGTAAGTAAAATAAATAGCGCGTGATGTCTGGCTCGTTACAATATAACAAAAAATCGAGTTTATCAAAAAATAGCACAATCGTTATCGCTTTATCTATGAATTGATATCAAAGAACGAAAATAAAAATTTTTATCATCTGGATATCTTTCATCAGAATTCAGTAGCTTTCGACAAACGTTATGCTTTTCCCCAAAAGCAGAGATTTTAATGTCGCTTTTGTCAACAGAGATTTGCAATTTAACTCATGGAATTATCAAGTTCAGACAAATTATGTGTGAACAAAAAATTTTGGCAAGCATTAATTTATTAAATCGATTGTTTCGATAGGGTGACGAGGGTGGTCCACTCGTTGCTGACAGCGTTTTGGTTGGTCTCGCATCGTACAGTTATGGCATATGCGGTGCGGGTGCTCCTGACGTATCCACCAGAGTAGTTTCCTATCGATCGTGGATTGAGTACTACACAGGGATCCGACACAATTAGGAGCATCTACCCATCGAATATCATTCAGAAATTGTTGACAATTACGGCATTTATTGTTTTAAAATGTAACAGTAAGGATCAATGACTAGGAACTTCTGTTTAATAGATTGTATTATTATATGAGGAAATTATTTAACAATTTTATTTATAACGAACATTACACGCGTGGATTAGTACATTTAAATGAGTATTCCAGAACCTTTTTGATGTATAAAATAATATCTTCGCCGATTTATATAGAACTGGATTATCTCTAACAAAAAATAAATTAAATTAAAGGTATAATAAATTACAGATGTATTTAAGAATAAAGATTAAATCATGTGTATGTAATTTCTATTTATTTTAAATGATACAAAAAGCAAAAATCATTTTTACCTATCTCAGTATAATTTTGATTTTAACCGCAACATCTTTGTTAGTGTATATCAAAAATACATACTAGTTTGTTAAAATCGAAATACATATATGTATTATAAAAAGACGCACAAAAAAAGTTTCCTGTTGTTTTTCTTCATAAAAAACAGATACCCTTTTCACATTTATTTCTAATAATATTAATGCTATATAAAAGTACAATTAGATATATCCTCTATATGTAATTATACATTATATATATAATTTACATATATATAATAGATTTTCATCCCGAGATGAAAATAAAGGATTCTGATTGGCTGATTTCCTTATGCATTATGCGTTATGCGTTATATGCGTTATGGAAAAGTGTGTGCTCACCTCTATATCTTCTACGAAGATACACAGAGTATATATGTTTAATGAATCACAGTTACAATATAGTGTAACCATCTGTGACGTTCTAAAATTCAACGGAAAATGAACATGAAATATTGTTACCTAGTTACTAAACAATTCTTTGTCGTTATCATAAATCACTTATAGATAGCACTATTGTAAGTGCCCAACAACTATGTTGTTAGTACATGATTATATTCTACCAATATAACAAAGATAATCGGAACCTAAATCGGGACGCGTTAACTGATGATTTCGATCGACGGTGTAGGATGCTCTATATAAATCAAAACCCAGACAATACAAAATCTAAAATCGGGTCATAAGACGTCTTAAAGACGTCTAAAGGACGTCTTAAAGACACTTTGAAAAATAGTCTTAAAGACGTCTTAAAGACTGTACACGTCGTAAACACGTTCGATGTACCAAAATACTTATCGCCATGAACGCTGTCTCTGGTCTCATAATAGTGTGTCTGGCGCTTGGTGCCCACGGTAAGTATACTCGCTACGCAGTGAGAAATGACTAATTGAAATTCATCGAATCGACATTGAATCGACGTCGATCGATGAATCATTTCTCACTGGGTAAGTAAAGAAATCTCATTAACGAGAAAAAATGAACAGAAGAATTGCGTAACAACACAACAGTAATGCTCATTGCAAATTTGATCGCATGTTGTATATCCTCTTGTGTAACATGTGTTCCGAATTGATTGTAAAAATTGTACTATTTTTGTGCATATAACAAATTTATTTTTGGTTCCTTTCTTCCTTCCAGCTTTATATAAATGCTAATATCTCGCAATAACTATATTTAATAATTACTTGATATATTAGAGGAAAAGGTGGTATTATGGTCCCTTGTAGGTATAATGGCCCTTCTTAATATCTCCACTATTATATGGTGAATTTTAGTGATTACTTATGGAGTCATTTGTTTAATAGCCTGCCATTACGCAGTGGCGTTAATATGCCAATACACAATAGTCGGCATTTGTTATAACACATGTGTTATAACACATGTACATACATTTTTACTTTCGACCATTTTGAAATGTGTATTTTCAAGGTACATTTTAGCATTTAATTATATATACTTCCACATTTTTGTTAAACTTAGGTGTATTATCACACAAATATGTACACTTGAATATTTTGTTCGTTATTTAACATTTTATTTGACTATACACATTTCGAGTTACGCAAAGTTAAACAATAGCATGGCATTTTGCTAATATGGCCCCCTAATGTCTATTTCCACCAATGTAGATTTTAATCTCAATTTAACTTACTTTTTATCTATTTCTAATTCTTAGAACTAGAAAAAGATAAAGAATAAATTAAACCGAGTTTAAAGTTAATCTACATTGATGGAAATGGACATAAGTGTGCTAGCCTAATACGGTCTCTTTTCCGATGTAAAAAAGCATTATTCAAATATAATTAAATTAAATAATAATAATTAGGATAAGACCGTGATGTGTATAACACAATTTAAATTGAGAAATGGCCAAAAAACGGTCATAGCGGATCTTAGTGCTTAAATAATATTAATGTGTGATTTTTCTATAAACTGCGCGCCGTTACCAACGGTCTTGAAACGCAGCTCTTGAATATCACATTTATTAAATTGATAATCAATTTAATGATACTGATGCTCATAGGCATCTATATAAGATTCCATAATACTAGATGCGAATGACAGAAAAGCTATAACATACTAGTTGCACTATTTTATAAAACAAATTGCAGCAGTGGTTTTAATCACATTTATCTGGAAAATTTTGCGTCTAAAAAATTTGGAAATTTGGAAAAATATTTGTGTAGTGATAATTCTTTCGAGATTAAAAAAAATATGGATTATTTTATTTATATTATAATTAAGATATCTTTCTACTTTTAAAGATTTATCTAAATTGATACACTTAAATTAGATACATATAAAATGATTACAATCTTTTTTAATTATTATAGTCTTAACAATCCGTCCGATCTTCTTGTGGCCTTTGGAAGCAATTATCTTGACACACCTCGTGCTGTGTATCCAGCGGTAGCCCTCATACAACAGTCTAATTTCAGCAAGACTGATAATATTAATGACATCGGTTTAATCCGTGTATTGCAAGATATTGAATTTAACGAAAATGTTCAGCCAATTGCTTTGCCAACTGCCGACCGCAATTACGATAATTATTCTCTCTTAGTTACGGGCTGAGAAACGCTCTGGGTAAATATTAAATATATTGTTATTTAAATAATGTAAACAAATTTTATAATTTTCATTAAAAGCCATAGTGACAACGTAAACCTTCTCTTTTATTATTTTAATTTTAAAAAACTACTTCTATATTCCAAATAAATCTTTGGAAAGAATTGTGTTTAACAAAAATTGTATAATTATAGTAATAATCTCTTAGAACTTATTATATACTGGAGCATTAGCTAAGCTAAAAACCGATATTTTTAGTGAAACGGTCCGGATCCTAATTACTTGCAAGAAATTGTGGTGAAAGGATATTCCCAAGAGAAATGCAACCACCACTATCAAATCGTGAATACTCATATATGTACTATTCCAGTACTGGGTGAAGGAATATGCAACGTAACTATAATAAAATATATTATAAATAAATATATAACATTTAATATATAATAAATACATAATAAATAGATATAATATCTATCTATATATACTATATAATATATTATCCATATAATAAAATAAAAGATGCAATAATAGTTGTACCATTATAACGTTACAAAAAAAATTTTATTTAAAAAATAACGGCTATTATATCTCTCTACGAGTTTATATTAAAAAGTGAAAAGCTATTGTTATTCGCTTAATTTTTATCCTTTTGATAAAGATAGTTACTTTTCTTTTACAAAAACAATTTTAAAGTTATCAATAAAAATTTTTAATTCATCTAAACTCTTGAAAAATGTTAATAATATACATCGATGAGAACTTTTGTGACCAATATTGATATATTAAATATATATAATAAAGTGTACATTTTAACAGAGTGATTCCGGTAGCCCACTCGTTGCCGATAGCGTCCTGATTGGTGTCATGTCCTTTAGTAAGCTTCTGTGTGGTAGCGGCTTTCCAGACGTATATACCAGAGTGTTTTACTACAGAGATTGGATTAATTTCCGTGCAGGGATTTGACTCAGCGATGACACTGTGCATTCGAAAAGATCGCCAATCAAATATCATTCAACAACTAACAATTTCTGCAGTTAAATGAATTGTATAAGTCAGTAATAAATATAATAATTATTTAATAATAATATATACAAATAATAATAATATTTTATATGTAGACAGATTTATACATTTGTATATGTATAAATTATATATACTAATCGTGCATTTAGACGATTATCACAGAAATGCGTGATGTGAAATAATATCTTTAGCATTTAGAATTGATTTATCCTT
>NJRP01000027.1:1536387-1558741 GCA_003063835.1 Aphaenogaster floridana
CAGGGTACCTATTCTTGAAATCGTTCGTTTATAAACGAATTCGTTTATAAACGAACGATTTCAAGAATAGGTACCCTGCTCCGAGGCATTCGCTCACATTCGTTGTTGGTCGATCGTGATTGGAGCATGCGCTGGCATACTCCCGTTCAGCCATTCCGATTCTCTCCTCTCGCGGTCCGCGGGGGTGATTGTCATTCATGATCAGTCGTAGCGTTCCTGACCGCGGCGGGGTTCATCGCGTTCCCGAGTTTCCGCGTATGGTGTCACGTATACGTGTACCGCGACGGGAACGGCTAGACGCTTAGCCGTGAAGTCGCGCGCGCTTCCCCTACCGCCCTAATAGTATTCGGCTCCGTTCGGATTGATCGATCGCGGAGTGAAGTTCGCCGCACGCGGAGGACGAGGACCCATTTGTTGGCGCTTTTTCCACGGACCCGCGATGTCATCCGTCTCGTCTCTCTCCTGATACCCGACCCGGCCGTCTCCACGATGGGATCTCCGCCGTTCTAACGGACGGTAGGTAGTTAAACGAGGTTTTGACGTTAGGAGGGGGTGGGATGAAAAAAGAAGGAAAAAAAGATAAATACGCGTTAGCGCGCGCGGTGCTGTCCGCGAAACCGCGTGACACGATCGATCGCGCTGAATTTGGCTTCGAGTCGCCCGGTCCCGCGAGCCTGATTCGAGATCCGTGCGATTACGGCCCGTTTCCCTGACAGATGGAAAAGAGAACGAAAGGGGAAGACGGAGCGAGTGAAAAAAAAAAAGGGACGAATGCTTAAACGTAACGCAAGCTGCTCCTTCGTGGCAGACATGTCGACGTAATGGCGTCACGACTGTCTTTTTCGACCGGAGATAAATGCATTCCGCTTTCTTGACTGCCGCAACGGCGGATTCCGGCGACGCCTTTCGATATCGTTTCCCGTCGGAGTTTCACGTGATCTTGCTTTATTAGGACGGCGCCATCCTTGATGCTTAACAGATATCCACGCGTATCCATCGATCGAGTCTAATATTTTCCAATAAGGTTTTGTATATTTCTCGCATACCGCAAGCAAGAGAAACGTGAACACGTTGCGTTCGTATCGATTCTTATCCGAAAGTTTATCTTAATCGCGCGAACGTACAGCAAGTGGATAATCTTAATCTCGTAGCGGACGAGCGCTTAACCGACCTATCTATAGGTTAATCAGGTACAATCGATAGGATCGTCAAATTTCCAAATCGATCCTCTCATGATGCAACGCATCTGCTTCACAGAGTTGTTCGAGTATCTATCGCGAAATAGAACAAAGTAAACAAGTTGATTTGTCTAATGGAAACTATTTACATTAATCTGTTATTGCTAGTTATAAGAAATAGCTTATGATTTATATATTAAGTTTGATTTACGCTATATTTTTCTGTTTCAGATAGCTGTCTTCTAATACCGATCGCACCGTAGTATTCAGTCAGTGACCCAGACTCGTCGGCATCGTAACATTAATGAATAGAAGATTCTGCATAAAGGATTCTTCTACGTTTTAACATCCAACTGCGAATTAGCGGTGGAAATGGCAGATGAGTGCAGCGAGGTCAAGTCGGCAGGACCATCCTCGCCAAGGAGTCCTCAGGACAGCAGCAATGGCGGGAAGCCCAGTAGCCCGCACTCGCCTAGGCAACCAAGACGAGTGAAGCTAACTCAGCAACAATTGGACAGCTTGACAAAGGACGAGCTAGCGGCCAAATGGCATGAACAGGACTTGTATGTGGAGTGTCTAGAAGCCCAGGCGGCAGCTCAGGAAGGTACTGAGATCACACGAGTGAGACCACCTCACTCACCACATATCTTAAGCGAATTAACGAATGCCAGAACACAACGGTCTTTTGTAAGAGACAAGACTCTCGTAGAGACGCTAAGCGTAGGGTTCATTAGATCAGTGTTTAGGATACTGTCATTAAGTTGTCTATTAGGCTTAAGGTAACGAGAGAGCTTTAGTAAATAAGTACTCCAGATATAAATGATAGTAGGAAATGATTTTTATCGCTCTATGAGAGAGCTTAGTACACGTGCGATCAAATTATTTTAATGTATCTGCACAAAAGTACTAGACAGATTAAATATGGAATTGAGATAATGTTGCGCTTTATATATGATATAGTGATTATATTAATATATTAATTTCCAAAACTACATTTGTGATGTGTATAGTGCGGGTAATTAAATTAAAGATTCATATGTATCGTGACGTAAGGCGATAATTCTCAAGGTATTTGTGAGCACGGGTGGAGTGACAACCACATATATGATGTAAAAAAAAGGATATGTTTGGCCCACTAAATTTTCTTGTGAGCAATTACATTATCAGCCATGAAAAAGCATAATTAGCGAGTAGAAGTGAAAATGGCTGAGATAACAAGTGCTTATGTGTGTCAAGAAGCACCAATGAGGTTTCTCTACAAAAACGTGTCTACCATCGATCTTGTGGAAGGCACAGCCTTGCTCAAAATGTCATTTCATAAGTGTCCTGTGCAGTGTATCGCGTATATCTCTGCAGTGTAATAATTATACTGCCAAATGCAAGAGAGTGAGTGCTGTGCGTGTAATTCAAAATACCGAGTTTCTAGTTAACAAGGATGAGATGAAAAGCAGCGTTTATATGATGGCGCTGAATTTACGGCTCAGAGGAATATTAAGAGTGGATCCGTGTCACCCTTTGGCCTACAAATTACTGCACCTGGGGTGCGTGAAATTTAAATCTCGGTGAAGTACGCAACCACATTCGTCGTTACCAATTGGAATACTACATGACCCAATCCCATCATTTTTCTTCCTCCTTGCTGGTCTATGTATCCTTACATATTATCTTGTCCTTAAACTTTTTTTCCAGTTAGAGATAATGCAATTTTTAATTAATTGTATTCCTAGACCAATTATCCTACATATTCTTACTATGAATGCAACTTGTGCATGCATTTATACCTGCACCATAATGTCCTGGTATCAGATACGAATTTCAAAAGTACATACCTGAGGGTTAAGCCCGGCCAGCGTCTCGTTACAACATCTGTGCCTGCAACAAGTACACGCTTGATTCTTGCGAAAGAAGAGTAACGTCCACTCGTGGTCTTGGTGGAAGTACAGAGAGTCTCACAAATGGCACGTCGCAACGACTCCAAAAAATCAAAGTATGCGCCAATTAACAATGTCAGTTGTCAGGCAGTCATAGTCACGTACTTATAAAAGTATATTATTTATTTATGTGCGCACTTAGGTTAAAATTATAAATAGTAATTTTTCACCAGTATACTTGGTTCCATAAAAAACTCTCTATTAATGCATTATATATAAAAACTACAGAATATTCTATATAATTATATATTTATACAGTTTGTCGTTTCAACTATTCTATATGATTCATAAATTTTATTCTTAATTAAATTAATTATACAAATATTCCAGAGAATAGAAAAAGTTATTTACAGAAAGAAAATTCTTTTTTGATAGTTATGAATATATTATTATTATACAATTTTTACAGTAGAATAAAGTACATATTCTTATATTTTTTCAAAATAATAAATTTTATTCATTAATATTTTTAAAAAATTAAATGCTATAGAATAAATTTTTATATCTTCGTTGAAATATATATATATATATGTACATACAGAGAAATATGGCTATACACAGAAATTATCCATAGAATTCTTTTCCAATCTTTTCATTTACTTCATAAAAAAATAATTCTAAATTTTTACATAAAAATATCATTTATTTAAATTAGAATTCGTATACTGGACATTTATATATTTGCCTTTTTAATATAGTCAAATATATTAAAGAAATTAAATTTATATAAAATATCTTTATAAAAAACGTTCTGAAAAATAATTCAGGCAAAATATAATACAATTGCTGGCTAGATATTGAAAAGACAGAACCAACTTGCAGGCTTAAAATGGTTCAAGAACTAAATATGCGCGCGCGTGTGTGTGTGTATGTATTACATTTCCTATGAAATATACATATTCCATTATTTCGCTGTAATTATTTTAATGTATGGCGAATAATTTTGCTATTTTACAAGAAATATTTTTCTTGTAAGATATTGTTATGAATATATACATACATCACAAATATATATATATAATATATATAATAATTATGGCAATTTTAAGAAACACGTAGATGCCATTGAATGTTGAAGTTCTAGAAGTAGAAAAATTTATAGATTATTCCTTTATAGGTGAACTAGCTTCATTGAGAGAATCCGAAAACAAATACAGGCAACAATATATAGAAGCGTCTCACAGGGAGAAGATCTTAGTAAGGAGGCTTGCCTCTAAAGAGCAGGAATTGCAAGAATATCTTGTATGTAATCTTTCTCAGATACATCGAAATTCTAGTGAAATTTGTCTTGCAAAATTTATTTCTATATGACCCTATAAAGAAAAGTTTATTTTTTTCTTCATTATTAGAATCAAGTAACTGAAATGAAAGCCACCCAAGCTCCGTCCGCAGCTGCATTAAGGTCTGCTCTATTAGATCCGGCTGTTAATATATTGATACAGAAATTAAGGCAAGAGTTAATAACGACCAAGGGCAAATTAGAGGATACGCAGAATGAACTGAGCGCGTGGAAGTTCACCCCGGACAGGTCAGAAAAACTTTACATATTAAGTAAAAGACATTACATGACACAAGTGTTTTTACTAATTAAACATTTTATTTACAGTAATACGGGGAAAAGATTAATGGCAAAATGTAGATTGTTATATCAAGAAAATGAAGAACTTGGCCGTATGATTGCCAGTGGACGTATTGCTAAATTGGAAGGCGAACTCGCTCTACAAAAGAGCTTTAGTGAAGAAGTGAAAAAGTCACAATCAGGTATCTTGTTAGATATTCGCTGATTTACAATTGTTATTAATTTTTACTAAGCAATTGTTATAATTATTACAATTAAAATCAGATTCTATGATGGAAACATTTCAAATGTAACTCATACATTTTCTTTCAATTTATCTTTTGCAGAATTAGATGAGTTTCTGCAGGATTTAGATGAAGACGTAGAAGGTATGCAAAGTACCATTTACTTCTTACAACAAGAACTGCGCAAGGCCCGAGAGTCTGTCACGCTACTGCAACAGGAGAATGCAGCATTAAAGACGAATACAAATGAGAATAATTTATCGAATGGTTTGTCGCCCCATACGCCACCGATTAAAAAAGAGGAACCAGAAGAAACTGCTGTACCAGATACGAAACCTCCGAAACCGATGGAGGACAGTGATATGTGCAAAGGTGTAAGAACTCCACCGTTAACGTCGCCTCAGAGTGAGCTTACCAGTGTCGAAAGAACAGAACGTGCGGAGAGAAAACTTAATCAAGCCGATCACAATGACGAGAGTTCTAGCGACTCCGCGGCGTTAATTATTAAGGTTGAGAACGAGGAACTTAGTGATAGGGAGGAGGAACAGGAGGAGAATCGGAACAAACGAATATTAAGGAGTAAAAATCACAGTAGGAATAGTGGTAAATCGAACGGGGAGGAGGTGATAACACGAACAACGCGGGGTAGGGACAGGATAAAGAGGGAGAAAAGTGCAGCCAGTAGTGATGACGAAAGGACGCACAAGAAGAAACGAAGGGAAAGTATTCTTTCTCTCGATTATAACGAAGCTGATGACGATGCGTTAGTTTTAACTAATGGCGAGACTCTGCAGAGTGATCCGGAATGAGCGTTATTTTAGATTGATTTTGGACAACATTAACCATACACGGTGGTCGAAATTCGCGACATATGATTTTACATCTTCACGTTATTGTGTACAAAATTTTTCATCTAAAGCAACGCCGGCTATTTACAAGACATTGTTCGAATAAATAAATAATTAGCCATAAAGAAACGTAATTTCAGTACCTGTATTCGTGATAAACTGCAAATGATAAATATTCACATTGGTCTCTAAAATGACAAACCTGTAAATACTCTTATACCATTAAATCGATATAAAGTTCACGTTTATGTCAAGTTACTTGCAAACGACCAAGTTGCATATTACATTGCAAAGATATACCGGACGAAAAATCTGTTTGAATAGATTAATATAATTTATCACAGCCAGATGCGCTGTAACGAAAACAGAACAATTTCGTTTGTATTTTGTAAATTTATTGTATTGAAGCTCTATGTAAAAACCAGCGAGAGTTTTGGTTAATCAGTAAAAAAAGGTTGATCCGAAAGATATTGTCAAGAGTTAATCAAAAACGCCTGACCATATTATGTAAATAAATTCTAACTTTCAGACACAGAAGGCGCACCACGAGATTTTCGTATGATCATATACGTAACGATGTACATATGTATTTCTGTGCAATGTGAGGCATATATCGACCGCGCATATAAATGTGCGTTTTCTCATTTTGCTTTTATTAAACGATTGGATAACGTATAAAGAGCAAATGACATAAAATATACAACATTAGTATTAGCGATGCATGTGGATTGATCTCACAGACTGATACATTGAATTCACATTTTTAATTTTCCTAAACTAAACTAAATTTGTATGAATGTTTGATATATTTTATATTGTCTATATATGCAAATTTGTTTTATATCGTCTCTTATTCAAAAACTTGCGCTTTCAGTTTCGTTTGTGGTCTATGCTGCAAGGAAAGAAATTGAGGATATCAAAAGTATAAGTTTGCATTTAAAAAAAAAGATGTTACAAAGTGCGCGTGGTATTCCACCCCAAAAATTTTCTGTATATAGTGCCATTATATTATTCTCGTCTAGGTATCAATAACTTCCGAATTTACGAGCGACGGAAAATAAAGCTTTTTCTTACGCACATTTTGCAATTGAAACATGGTGTCTTCTTTTCTTTGAATAATTAAGAACGATTAAAAATAACTTTATATTTCGACCAGAATCCAATGGATTTTTACACGTCCGCCTTTTTGCTTACGCGATGTAGAAACGTCCGCGTGTTAGTTTACACACTTATCACTAAAAGTATGCTAACATAAATTGTGAATCGTCAACTGCAAAACATGATCATTAAAGGAATCCTTACTCAGACTGAAGATATGTATAATTTCTTTCCATTCCATACTTGGTATTTAATTATAAGATTACATAATAAAGAAATATATGCAATGAAAAAATAAGAGAATTAAATAACTAAAGACAATCTTTAATCGAGAAGATCGAAAAATAGATAAGTCCTAGTGTCAAATTTAATATAGGTATCATAGAAATATATAAATAGGACTGAAAAATAAACAAGTCCCCCCTAGAGTGTCAAATTTAATATATCATAGAAATATAAATAGGACTGAAAAATGAACAAGTCCTAGCGTCAAATTTAATATATCATACAAATATATCTTATTGTGTTTTAAAATTCAGTTTTAAGGAGAGGGGGGTATCTTTGCCGCGGCTCGATCGATCGATTTGGAATTATACACCGGTTGCCGATGTGCAACCTTCATCTCCGTCCGGGAACGGCATTTTCCGCAAAAACCATCGATAACGTGATTCTACGCGAATTTCCACTCTCGACGTCGGTATCGCAGCATTCGGCGAATAGTTCGAGCAAGTTCGCGTGTGGTGTATCATATGCGCTGGCGTTTCACGGTGCAGTGGTGGTGTAGAATCAAGCACAGGAACCACAGACACAGGCAACCGCAAGGCGCAAGTAGAATCCTTGGGAAGGTCGAGTCGCATCCCCCCGAAGGACAATTCGCGCGTATAGTTCACACCTTTTTGCCTCTTCGCTACGATTATGTTCGCAGTAAGGCGCGCCCTGGTCTCCAATACGATGTAAGCGTACTCTTTGATCGGCCACTGTTTTCGCATTATGTAATTTCTAACCTGGCACGCGACCTCGCGACATCTTCGCAACAATGTTTCGTGCACATACCTATAGCTAACAACCATGTAACTGACCTCTTGCCTAATCCGTTTAACGAATCAATGTTAATAATTTATGTGAAAGGATATGTGTGTTCTAGTACTTTCTGTACTCATCATAAAATCAACGCAGGACTGGCGCAACGTGTTCACAGCTGATCGGCGAATTGTCAAGAGAAATAGGCTACTTTTGTTTTAAATTTTAGACCTTTTCCTCAACATTTTTTCTCGACTTATTAGAAGAAATTCCATTTTTCTAACGTAAATGGATAATTTAATTGAAACGTCTTCCGAAATTTCGCGAGATATATTTTTTTGATAAAAAATGCTTCCAACCTATAAAAAGTTATATTTCGTACATCTTTACATACCTAGACTGTTTCTTTTACTATCTTCGTGTTATATTATTTTTTATAATCGGTTATCTAGAAATAGAAAGTTTTCTGTAAATTTATAGCGGTAATATCCGTTTTAATTAAAATTATACCGTTTTGAATGTTTAAAAATATAGATAAGGGAAATCGCGCGTAAAAGAAGTATACACGCACATATTCTAAACAGAAAACAATGGAAATTTTCGAATTAGAAATATGGAAGATGGAACAAGCGTTTATTACATCTATTATTTCATAATATAGTATATATACATATATATATATTATATTTTTCAATATATAGTACTATTTTTTATCTTATAACGTGCATAATAATGTAATCTAATGTTATCCGATGACTGATGTAGCAAGGATGTATTCGCGAGATCGAAGCATTCACTTCCGGATCTGCCGTACGATTATAAGGCTCTGGAGCCCATTATATCCAGTGAGATCATGGAACTTCATCATTCCAAGCATCATGCGACCTACGTTAACAACCTGAACGTCGCTGAAGAAAAAATGCGGGAGGCAGTCGCAAAAGGCGATGTCAACACACAAATCGCCCTGGGCCCGGCTATCAAATTCAATGGTGGTGGTCATCTTAATCATTCAATCTTCTGGTGCAACCTTTCGCCCAATAGTAGCAATCCAGATGGTAATGTCGAGAAATAAACGGATTTAACTCTCGATTAAATAATCAATTAGATCCTACAAATTATGTAATAGGAATATTTGAATAATATTTAAATCAATTTATGCGGCAATTAAAATATAATTCTTATAGATTTTTATTTCCAACAAAGTTTTCTTTAAAGTTTGCATAATATTGTACATTAAAGATTGGGATTCCATAAGAACTCGGCCAATGTTACTTTGTTGATTTTATTCTCATTAATTGAATCTCATAAGTTTTTAAATATATATATATAATCACAATCACAATTTCCTACTATACATGGTCTATATAATGCCAATTCTAAAACTTTATATAAATTTTTATAAGATGCAAACTCTCACATAAAATGCTAAATTAAAATAAAAAACAAGTAAACAAAAAAGTCATTTTAATAATTAGGGAAAGATCTGGAAATTGAAGAATTTTAGTTCTTGGGAAGGGAAAGAAAAAATAGCTTATCAATAAATGTGAATAATTTTTAATAATCGTAAACCTTTTTTGGAAAGAACCTATGTATACATATATATATATATATATATATATATATATATATATTTATGAGAGATGATTATGTATGAAAATACTTTTCAATACTGTATAATAGTAATCGGAAGATAATGTATATTATAATTCGTACAGATGATATATTATGTATATCTTTTTTACTTAGCTGCTCTTACGAAACAAATCAATGAAGACTTTGGCAGTATGGAGGAAATGAAGAAACGCTTGTCCGAAATGACCGTGGCAATTCAAGGCTCCGGTTGGGGTTGGCTCGGATATGATCAGAAGGCCAAGTCACTGAGGATAACGACCTGTGCGAATCAAGATCCACTGCAAGCCACGACCGGTCTCATTCCTCTTTTCGGTATTGACGTGTGGGAACACGCCTATTACTTACAATATAAGAACGTACGACCTGTTTACGTGCAAGCAATCTGCGACATTATTAACTGGCAGGATGTAAACGCACGCTTCAAAATCGCTACTGGCTGCTAAGGATTAACAGAGTCGTTTGGCATTTAAGTCTGTTTTTCAGAAATTGAGATGTCGTTTAGAGTGACGCTTTTAGGGTTAAAAGATATATCATCAGGAACTTTTGACACACTCAGTAATTCGCCTGTGATTTCATGTATGCTTTTCTTTTCTACACTGTATCCGAAGTTTACGTGACTATGATCGAGTGACGAGTAAAACAAACGTGAAAAGTATGAGAATGAAAATGTATATTTACTTAGAACCTTATCCTTAATATCGAATGAGTCTGTTTTTATCTTGGTAGTGATAACTAGAGAAGATGCGTGGTTTCATGTTAGAGTGGTTGTCTTTTAGTTGACGAGTTTGACACTCGGCCCATATATTCCTCACCAGAGAAGGCAATGAGAAATCACTCCAGTTATTGTTTTTCAGCCACTATAGAGAGAAATTTAAAACAAAAAGGCCTTTATTATTAATTCCAGTAGCTCTTTGCTGGACAAGTCATAGAACAGTTCTCTTTCTAGAATGATCACCAATGTCAGGAAGATATGGATAATTGAAGAAGTAATAAATACGTAATCGTTTCTTTCTGCTTGTACATGATTCTTTTTAAAATATGTACTTTCAAAATAAAATCATTAACTTTATGTTTTCTTTAAACTGTAAAACTATATTCGGAATCTGTGAATATTGCTGATAGGAGAATTTAACGCATTCAAAAATTATGAGGAATTTATCTTACTTCTATTTAATAGAAAACAGAACGAATGGAATTAAATGAAAGATGTTACTTTCCAAATGTATAAAACCAAGTTATTCGTCGGATCAATCTATGAAAAAATATTTTCATGTCTTAATAATTAATTAATAATTTATTGTATATATACAAGATTAGTTAATACCAAGATAATGCATATAAAAGACAAAGATATGCATGCAAAAGGTAAGATGTCTGCGAACTGCAACCATAGCTGTGTTCCGATATTCACTGCCAGTACTGAAAATTTATAGTATACGTAACGTTAACGATATATTTTCAGTACTGACAATGAATATCGGAACGCAGCCCATGATGCCTAATGAAATAAAAAAATGTAGTTATGCAAAATGGACAAAGTAAAAGAACGTAAAATAGAGATGTATTATTATCGAAGCAAATTACTCTTTTGCATTCAATTAAAAAATATTTCATTGTTTGCATTACATAAATCAACAGAAATTAAAAATTCCTTTAATCAATAGAGTTCAATAAATTTTTAATGAAACCTTTTAATCGCGCATTCCAAATTTCCGGATATAAGTACAATACCAATTTACACAAAGGCAGCAATTTCAAAGTCTGGAACAACAACACTCCGATAAATTACCTCAATCGCGGAGAGAAAAGCAAGGTTATGTTCGGGAGTCGCCAGCTATGATTCATCTGGTTTTCCAGGAAGCGAAACGGAGCATGGCACGAGACGCGTCGTCTGCGTGTGCGCGGGAGCGAGATCGTGATCTTTATCCTCTTTATCCTCTCGCGACAAAGAGCGAGCGGACTCGAGGGCGAGAGCGCGCAGGTCCCCGCAGTCTCGGTGCAAATTGAAGGTAGGCGCACGCGAGCGAGTGTCGGCCGTCTGGCAGGTGACAGGTCGTTCGTTCGCGGCAACGTTCACCGCGCGGCACCGCGAGGAGCGACGGATTCGAGCTGCGTGAGGCCAAGAGGGCACAGGCGTCCAGGCCGAGCTTCGCGCCACTTCGCGCCACTTCGCGCGCGCCGAGACTCCGATAATCGATCGCGGGCGTCGGACCGCCGCGCCGGGGAAGTCGGGCAACCGAGTGGCGTCGCGACGCACAGCGTCCACGCTCGCGCCCTTCGCTTCCGTGGAACGTGTCGGCGGAGCCAGAGCCAGTATGGCCGTAGGACCTCAGCTGTTTTCACGTCACTGCCCACGTATCTGGTGAGTCGCCCCGACGCGGGCTCTTCCCTTTTCTTCTTTTCCTCTCGTTCGCGCGTACCACTCGCGCTAACGGCGCTAACTTCTCGCCTCTTCCTCCCACTCTCTCGCGACCCCGAAGACGAGCAGGCGTGCGTGCGTGCGTGCGTGCGTGCGTGCGTGCGTATGTGCGTGCGTACGGATACGATCGTGATCGCACCGATCGCACGTCTTTACGAACACCAAACGGCTACTAAAGCTGGCGCCAGACTATGCGCGATTCGTGGATTTCGTGGTTCGTTATTCGCTGTTCGCCATTCGTATAGATTCGCCGTTTGCCAATGTGGACCTTCCACAATGCGAATTCGACGAATCTGCCTATACACACTATTCACGAATCTTATATGAATGGCGAATCGCGAATGACGAACCACGAATCGCGCATAGTCTGGCGCCAGCTTAAGAAGAACTTCTTCCCAAGTAGAACAGAAAGTCATGATGACATCAAAATGATGCTAAAATGACGCCTTTGACATCATTTTGAAGTCATGATGACGTCTAAATGACCTCATAATGATGTCAAAGGCGTCATTTTAGCATCATTTTGACGTTATCATGACTTTCTGTTCTACTTGGGTTTCTTCCCCGAAGACCCAAGTAGAACAGAAATCATGATGACGTCAAAATGATGCTAAAATGACGCCTTTGGCATCATTTTGAAGTCATGATGACGTCTAAATGACCTCAAAATGATGTCAAAGGCGTCATTTTAGCATCATTTTGACGTCATCATGACTTTCTTGTTTTACTTGGGGAGGTTCTTTCTGGATCAACCGATCCTAGTAGCGTGGTAGGTACTGTGACTCGCCAATTTGAGTCGGATATCCAATGGGGGTTTAAGAAGAAGAAGTGCCAAACGGCCTCGTAAACGCAACATCGCGTCGCGTTACCGCGACGGACGATCATTTATTTAAACGGCCGACCGACGTCGTTATCGACGGCGAGTGCACGGCGTCTCGAGCGTTTTCGAAGCGTCGAACGGTCGAGTCGCCTTTGTTCGTCGTTCCGGGGCGAACGTCAGGAATGAATCCGCGTGAATCTCGAGGCGAGCGACGAGATCGGGCCGTTTTGTTCTTAAGCTTAAAACGAACGTGTCGTGCAGCTTATCTTACTCGATCATCGAGGAAATCTCGTGCGTTCGCGCGAGTTAAAATTCTCGGTAGTCGGAGGCGCGTTAAATCGACGAATTTTCGCGAAGCGTCGAGCCGTTAAACTCCGCGATCGAAATTGTCGAAAGTGCGAGGCGAAGTTTGCTGCAGGTCGCGGTACCGATTATCTCGAATCTCTCGCGTTTACCTGGCGCGAAAGCAGATTTCTACTTCCAAAGGAGAACAGAAAAGTCAAAATAATGTCAATTTGACATTATATTGACCAAATTTGGCATTTTTTGGTCATGATTGAAATCTCGATCTAAAAATCAAAATAAAAATATATTAAAAAAGGAGTCAATATAAAGTCATTTTCAAGTCATCTGAGATCGAGATTTCAATCATGATCAAAAAATGACATAAATTTGGTCAATATGATGTCAAATTGACATTATTTTGACTTTTCTGTTCTCCTTGGGTTGCCAGTAGCCATCACTCGCGGTTTCGCGACCAGGGGTCTTGTTCTTGAAAAATATCGCATATTTCATGGATATTGCTAGCAGCTAGAATATTACATTTGATTTTCCAGTGACATTCATGAAATATTGAATGTGATATTTAAATATTTTTCACGAGAATAAGGCCCCCGAAGTGCAAGAAGGTGGACGATCAGTTTTCTCGCGTATACTTTCTCGAGTATTCCGAGCCACTCGCGTTGCGTCGGGGTTGAAACCCTAATGTCCATTTTCACCAATGTAGATTAACTTTAATCGCGGTTTAACCTACTCTTTATCTTTTTCTAGTTCTAAAAATTAGAGAGATGTAAAGAGTAGGTTAAACCGAGATTAAAGTTAATCTACATTGGTGGAAATGGGCATAAGCAGAACAGAAAATCAAAATGACGTCAAATGACACCTTTGACAGTCATTTTGAGATAATTTTGGTGTCATTGTGACGTCATTTTGACGTTATCGTGACTTTTTGTTCTGCCTGGGACGTAAAGGTTGACATATCTCAATGAGAAATCTTCAAGTATACGACTCGACGACACAAATCTGTGTATTAACGCAGATGTATATTCGAAACGGACGTTTGCGCTTCTTACGCTTTATTTTTCAATCATTCGCAGTTTGGAATATTTTCCGTATAGACGTGGAATAATCGAGATGGAATGAATAGGAAAGAGGGAGAATTAAAAGGCTGAGAAAGGATATATTATTTTTATCGGGTAGTGCGAGAAGAAAAATGAAATAGTTTGACATTTAGAAGAAAGTGAAAAACGATGCTGTGCTTAATGTCATTATATAGGATTTCTTATCAGTTTTGTCCTTTCGTCACGGCTGCTATCTGATTGATTTTTATAGTTGTTGACATATGTTTTCGTCATTTATCTTGATAGATAAAATCTTTTTATACTAAAAAAGAAATATTAAAAAAACACATTTAATGTTAGATAATTAAAAATTATAAATTACATATTTTTAATGTATAATTATATATTAAGAACATGCAATTTATTGTTTGCAAGTTGATAAAGTTGAATTTTATCCTTATCTCTTGTATCCATATATAGATAATCTTGGAATAAAAGTTCAAAAGTGACATCATTCTTTTGCGCATTTTTCATTAAATTCTCGATGAGTTCTGAATTAGATTCTCTAATTTAATGAATATTTTATGTGAGCGAAATTCATCTGAGATTAACCGAAGAATATAGCATTGTAGGAACGAACCCGAATAACTGCAAAATTTCGACAGATAATCGATTAATCATAGCTTCGATTAAATTTTAATTGTTTTCCGAGACGTTAGGAAATATCGAATGGCCGGACATTGAACGTACACGGAAAAAATGGTTTTCTGAAATATCTGAAAATTTGGTCAGACACAGATCTGAAAATAATTTTGTTGGACCATCAAAATAATTTATATAAAACGACCCCCCAAAATAGTTGCTAGAATATTAAAACATTTTGTAGCATTATCTTCATGCTTGAGCGTCCTATACATATTTACTTTTAACAAAATTATTTTCAGATCTGCATTTGAACAAATTCTTAGATATTAAAGCAAAACTGTTCTTTCCGTGTGCGCATACTCGAATTACTATTCGTAATTTCTATTAATAACATTGGCCGACGAATTTCGACTTTTTTTTACCCTCAGATCTTAAGAGATCTGAGAGTCAAAATTGACGTCGGCCTGTGTAATCGTTCGAAATGTAATGGTCCGTCTAATTACAAGTACCTTATTGAGAATGTCTTATTTTTTTTGTTTAAATTTGAAAAGTACATTTATTTTCGATCTATGACTCGAAAATTAAACGACACTCCAACATGTCTATCGAAATAGAGAATTTTAATAGAGAATTTAAACTTCGAACAGAGAATCTGAACTTCAAATTTGTTTGAAAATCTCGGTGACATCAATTCGCGATCAATCTATCCTGTCGTTCTCATTGTGCCTCGACCCGCCCGTCACAGGTCGTCATAGAGTACCACCCCGGATTGACTGAAGCGAAATGGCATGGGTAACGATTTCACTCGTGGAACACAGGGGTGGGTGGTGCACGAAGGGGATTGAAGGGTTCGAAGGTTACGATGGGCCATAGGCAACGCTCCGCCGACATAAACGAAGTGCGAGGGCTAGGGTAGGTCAGTAGTGATCAATGTTTTGAGTATCGTGACTGCTAATTTGTTGGCCGATACTTTGGATAACATAATTTCTGACTTCGCGTAGCGGCGATGGGATTGTTCGTCGATTTGCTCTCCAAATAGCGCGCTTTCGATTCTCGTAAGTGAGACTTTAATCTGTTTATTAATTGCCGATTTCCTCGATAGAATCTCTAAGCTGAGGAAAAGTCGATGCCAAGTCCCTGGAATATTAATGATTCAAGACAATGAACACTCTGTGTGTCAGCGTATGTATATCAATGAAATGGGGACGAACGATATTATTCTATCGTTTCGAAACGGAGGAAAGAAAATGTTTTATTTAACATCTCACGAAACTGTTTCTTCAACTACGGAATGTTTATTAAATTTGGGAGCAATTTTCTCTTAACAGAAATATCAGTATAGATCAGAAATGTAAACATACAACTTTGAACTGTAAGCTCTTAACGTGAATGAATAAATAATAAAGGCACATTCTGCATTTTTCAAATTGTTTTTTAACGAGATGTTAGAGAAAAAGCAATTTTTCGTAAAATTTTTATATGGCGCGCTATTGAAAATACAAAAGTCGCGAAAATAGATGACACCCAATTATATCAAATACGATCAAATACGATAAATTATCCAATTATATGTTCAGAAGCCGCGATCGCTTCGAATTGGATAAAAAACGGTGCATGCTAAAACTAACTGTTCCAATTTACGAACATCCTCTGTCATAGAATATTGGTTATTCGATTAATTCGCTTAAACAACTAAAAAAGTTGTTCGCTTCGAGAATCGTTACATTATTAAGGTAAACGTCCCAATGGCCGGACATGAACCTATATTCGGACACTTACACAAAAACTTGTTATTATTAATCTCAAATGCTTTTTTTATTATAATATTAAAATTTAATTGTGTGTGTGTGTGTGTGTGTGTGTGTGTGTGTGTGTGTAATCTTTAAATATAAAAAAATTACACAGAAGCATTTGAGATTAATAATGACAAGTTTTTGTGTAAGTGTCCGGATATAGGTTCATGTCCGGTCATTGGGACGTTTACCTTATGTATGTGTAGATCGTACATAGAAATACACGTACACGCAGAGTTATTAATGCTGTAACGTGAATTTATGCACGTATCGAAGCGTATACACATTTCAATATGCTTCGATAAGCGACTAAATTCACGTGTTAACGTATTAACAGTCCCTCGTGTACATACACCATACATTGATACTCTTAGTGAACTGAAACGAATCGATAAGAATTCATTTTGTAAAGTCGCACATCCCAAGAAAGATTCGTTATTTTATTCCATAAATAAATTCTATCCAATGAAAAAATTAGGTCCCGCGGATAAAGATCCTTCCTAAGCAGAACAGAAAGTCAAAACGACGCCAAATGATACATTTGATAATCATTTTGAGATAATTTTGATGTCATTGTGACGTCATTTTGACGTTATCGTGACGTTCTGCCTGAGTTGGATGCAGAAATGGATAACGAAACTCCATTCTTCATGAGAATTTTCAATGAATTCCAAGAAGTAGATACGATGCTCAATAAAAATTTTCCTCGAGGAGGGATCCAAATTGGTCAAGGAATCCGCGGAAGGAATGAGGTGGAAGGCAGCTGACTCATTCGTACATATACGTATAATCTCGTCATCCCCATTCAATAGCCTCGTTTTACGGGGCAAGCGTGCTAACAAGGAGACGTTGACTCGCCTCGTTGAATCTTCTATAACCCGAAATTTCGTTCTCGGAAATATCCCGAGACGTATTCCGGCGACGCGGCGACGCCGGAGCGTCGGCGTCGCGTCCTCGCGCGCGCGAACGCGTTGCACGTTAAAGTAATCCGCCCCCGGAGGGCGGGGGAGGACGGCGGCGCGTCGGTATCGCCGCGCGCGAAAAGGGGATGATTTTTGTATGCTTAATCGACGTCGACGTCGAAGGAAGTGGGCATCGCGCGACACGGCATCGGGGCCTCCCCGATTAACGTATGTGGGCACCTATGGGTGCGCGCGCGCGGTACCGTCGGCGATGTCGTGGGTATCTTTACTTATTGATTGCTCTCCGTGGAAATTGGCCGGCGCCGCCTGCGTCGCATCGGTCGATCGTCGGGTTGCAGGCTGACGTCACCCGGTCTGCCTCCGCGGGCTATTGATTTTCTACCCTCCCCCCAGACGCGACGCGATTGGTCCATAAACCGAGAAAGCGGCCAGACACGGCCCTGGACCACCACCGCGTTGTCGATCGACGCGCGCACCCCCGTCGTCCCTTCGCGCGCGCACCATGTACCTTGTATATATATATATCCATATATATAGGATATATATGTGTAAGGGTACACGTGCGAACGTGAACGTGTGTATACGCGCGCGCCACGTTGATTCCAATTCAACCATTACCCTCCGGTGTCGCGATGCCGCCCGAGAGGTTCGTAAGAAGGAAGAGGGGCTGCGAGGGGTGCGCGATGAGCCGTGCCCGAAACGCGCTGTAGGAACGCGGGGGTGACGCGCGATTCGCGTTGACCCTCGCTCGGAGGTGAGCCATTTAAACCGACAGCCGATTAATCGGCCTCGGAGCGTCCCGAGCGCGACTCATCGCCCAGCCTTGATGGCCGGATTGCGCACATCCGAACCCACACGCCGCCAACTTCCGTGCGCGCGCGCGAGCGCATGCACACGGGGAGGGAGGGTGACCTCCAAAGAATTCCTTCATTTCGCGAAATGAGATCTCCCGCGAGAATGCCGCGAGGTGAGCCTTCTCGCGGGAGGGGGAGGGTGACTTACGCGAGGACGTGGTTGAAATTCACGTGAGGTGATATCGAAGGGCCGACATACCTTCGAGTTTCATGTGACTTCGGCGAGATTGCCAACGTGCACATTCTAATTTCACGTTACTTCTCTGTCTCTGTCCATGTAATATGGATCGATGATTCTCGAACTTCGTCGCTTTGTCGCATCGGCCCCTTTTGAATAGATGAAATTCTTGAACAGACTAGACTCTTCCAATTGTGTGAAACGTCACGTTTCGTCCAGTTTCCCTGACGATCGATCTTCGGAAATTCGTTCCGGGCACCGATCATGTAATTTTTTCCCTTAGAACGGAAACGTGAAGAGTGAACAATTTTTTTCATTAACTTCAATGGTAAAAATTTTCACTTTTCGCGTTTCCGCCCTAGGGAAAAATTACATGATAGGTGCCCTGGACACAATGGCACGGTTCCCCTCAGAGTATCATGAGAACCGCTGTCGCAAATGAAGGATTATGATCTAGTAACGAACTGGGACTTTAATCTGGTATGAGAGGAGCTTGAGACAACTTTAATTAGGGCTGTCGGTATAATTGGTCCCTTTAGGGCGGTCGTAATTATAAAATGTGCCCGATGAGAATATTTTTCTCGCGTATGATGTATATGAGTCACCTCTCTCTACGTAGCTTCATCGGGGTATGAGGGTGATCGTAAGGATCACCTCTCCACCCTTTCATCTCCAACAAATGACGCGCCAATGCGAAGGTCGTTTAAAGATTTTCCCCCGGGATGTAACATCCGATTTGCGTGCACCGTTTCAAGATCGGAGATTTTTGGAATGCTAAACGTTTCGGACAATAATCGTTGAAAACAATTCTCACCGAAATTTTCATGCCAAATCTCCGCGATCCAATCTCTAATTGCTGAGATTCACGAGATAAGTCTCGATGATTAATCTTCAGGTGGACTAGGGTGGACTATTATATGACTCCGTACGCGATAATCAAATCAATCACTGTCTGACTTTTTCACAAAGGCCCATATTTAGAACGCTCTGGTGTATCAACGCTTAATATCTTCTAAAGGCGTGTATACAATGTACACGCCGTTGTAAAAGCTAGAAGATAATAATAACCGATGTCTCGTACGCAGACGTGTGCAAATCCATATGACACCACGGAAAATTGTTTCGCATTGTGCGATATGAAACCAGACAATAGCGCAATGCAGAAATACATTTAAAGGACATATCGAAAGTGTGAAATATTATTCCCCTGTTTATCTTTCTAGCATTCTTCGCACTTCTGGACCGTTCGAAAAACAATTTATGTGGATTACAAACCCGCGATATTTGCGGAATGTTTGACGCACGCACGACGTAACTTATTAATTATATGCTCTGCCAAAATTGGTTCATCGATATTAATTAAGGAAATTAAGGCACGGCTAGAATTAATTAAAATTCTTTTTTGTATTGCCTGCGCTGTTTAAAAATGGTTGATGAAACCAGCCATAATTGGCCCCAAGATTGGCCCTTTTATAATTAGATTTATTTCATTATTTCAGAGTTGTTTATAGATCAGACTTATTTCATCTTCCGTTTCTCTTTTTAGCTTACACATGACGTCTGTCATTCAAATCGGGTCACGTGAAAATTTTAGCAAACATCAACGCGTGTTAAAGATTTATTAATTCTACCAAATAAAAACGTGTCATTATCGACTTCACCTCACATAACAATATCATCATTGCGGTTTTAAAATTTAAAAACCGAGTTTTTTGCGCGTTTTGAGTGTTGGGTTAAATATATTCTCGTTGTTAACAAAATATATCTTCGACGGTTCTTTTTCATTTTGCATAACGTCTAATTGATGGTTTGGCGAGAGTAGAGCTTTTTAATAATAGAGCTTTTTATACAGAGTGTTTCAGAATTGCACGGCACTATTTTAGAGAAATATTTTCTAGGTCAAAATGAACAAAAAAGTTTATATAAACATATGTCCCAAACTTGTTTATTAGTAAGATATTAAAGAGTAAAGATTATGTGTGTAACAGTAAAACATTTAAGTATGTTTATTAAAGTATGTTTTCGAAGTGGCCGCCGTTTTGTTGAATGCAGCATTAAGCACGATGAATCCATGTTTCTGTGGCACGCCTTATGGCATCAGGATTATTCCTGATAGTTGCTGCAGCTTCCATTATGCGATTTCTTAATTCTTCTTGCGTGCCAGTAGGTCTACAATAAACTAAAGACTTCTACAAATCTTCGAAGATATTCCAATACGAGATAGACAGGGAGTGTGGTTTATGCACGATGGTGCCAGGTGCACCAGCCTACTTTTCTCGCATTATTAATAACTATTTAAATATTACTTACAGTAACCACTGAATTGGTCGAAATGGACCCATTAAATGGCCACCATGATCGCCCGATCTAACGCTGTTAAACTATTTTCTATGGGATTGGATAAAGTCTTTAATTTATTGTAGACCTATTGGCAGGCAAAAAGAATTAAGAAATCGCATAATGGAAGCTGCAGCAATTATCAGGAATGATCCTGATGCCATAAGGCGTGCCACAGAAACATGGATTCATTGTGCTGAATGCTGCATTCAACAAAACGGTGGCCATTTCGAAAACATACTTTAAATGTTTTACTGTTAAACACAATCTTTACTCTTTAATATCTTACTAATAAGTTTGGGACATATGTTTATATAAACTTTTTTGTTCATTTTGATCTAGAAAATATTTCCCTAAAATAGTGCCGTGCATTTCTGAAACACCCTGTATATGTGTAAATGCTTTGTTAATTTATTAGTGTTGTGTATGTGTGGAATCTTCCATTATTTCGACACAGTATGGTATACATGGCCTCCTCTTTCGCTACTAAAGAATTAACGGCGTAAATGCAATGTAATGGAGGCTCTTCTTGATCGTGCCTAAAAATTCATTAAACTTGTTTGCGTCAGTGTTCCATAATCCCGTTATCAAAATTTACTCATGCAACATTGTCATCCTAACTATAAAATAGACTGGGAGTTTAAATGGCTCTTCATTATTATGTACAGGTGGCTTACGAGAAACGCGATAATCTCTCTGAGATATCTGCTATTCATCGGCGTAAACTAGATAAACGTGCACCTGTGGGGCATTAAAACCATCCCCTACTTACACATACGTATGCATGAACGCGCCCGCTTCTACGAAAGTATAATTCGCTGTAAAGGAAAAGGGAAAACAAAGCCCCAGTAAAGTAACGAGTGACACGTAGATTGGCAAACTCAAATTTTGCCCACCCCTACGTAGTTTAATTAGCTTCTTTCGGCTTTTCGTCTTTAATCGAGTCTGTTCGCTTTGTGGAAGATATTTGCACCCGCCTACGCGACCCCTGTGCCCCGAGCCATTCAGCGAGGAAATCATGAGCTCGCAGTTGCGCGCGTGGCAGAACAAACATTACAACCCTTACAGAAGCCGCCTACGAGGCGCTCGCGCGCGTGCCACGACATCCACCCCTACCCTCGGCGGTTAAAATGTGGCACGGTAACTTGAGACATGGGGTGCGCGACTGGGGATGCTTTAATTTAATAGGGTACAGGATATTTTTATCCATTCGCGAATATTAAACACGGGAGGCAAAAAACGTTTTATGAAGAGCAAAAACGTTCCAGTGGATTATGCAAATTCGATGAAAATATAAAAAAGGGACGACGACGTTAGTCTACACACGTGGGCTAGCCTTCGTTCGCCGTATCTTTTCCAAAATGTATGGAAGGTCTACGAATAACGACGATCTACACTAATTAACTGAGAAAAAGGCGGGTTAAGGGCATAGTTAAGAAGATAAATTAGATTAATATACACTACCGGTCAAAAGTATTTTACCACCAACGAGCTATTGCTCGTATCGAATATCCTTCCTGACGTAATGCCATTAT
>NJRP01000027.1:1566096-1593171 GCA_003063835.1 Aphaenogaster floridana
AAATTTAATAAAAGCACATGTAAATCTTATATGATCCTTAAGAATGAGTTTAATATAAAATAACCGATCTAGTTTTAGTGGTTCATGCCAACAATTAACACTCTCCACAAATAAAATATTCTGCGTACGAAAAAAATATACCGTGCATTTTAAATTTAATAAAAGCACATGTGAATCTTATATGATCCTTAAGAATGAATCTAATGTAAAGTGACCGATCTAGTTTCAGTAGTTCATGTCAACGATTAACGATCCCTGTGTGAAAAATATTTGCACGCGAATATATCGCGCAAACTGCGCGCTACGTTTTTTCTCTTTTCTTATTCATCTCCGTGGAAAAGTGGTATCGGAATAGAGTATATTAATAACTGAGATATATTCTTAGATATAAAGACTATAGAGTGGTTTCCTAGCAGTTTTTTTCATCTCGTACTTGCAGTAAGCGATGTTAAACGTAAAACTAATTAATTTGACACAAACTAATTAATAGCGATACAATTAACGGGATACTATTTCGTTTCAGAGAGACGAACGAGAGAGGAAATTATCGCCAGCACCGCCGCCGGCTTGATCCGACGTTGAATTGAAAAGAGAAGAGAAAAAAAACAGGGAAAATGTCGTCGGTTAAGGTGGCGGTGAGGGTTCGGCCCTTCAACTATCGCGAGATCAGTCGTCAGGCACAATGTATCATAGAAATGACGGGGAGTACTACTTGTGAGTACTACTTCTAACTAGCAATTTAAATCGAGCGATTCGTAAAATAATTACTAGTAAATAATTACTAATTATTTTATCGCACACACGTCTGATTCCGCTACTTTTGCTGTTATAGCTATAGTGAATCCGAAAGCTACACCAGGAAGCAAAGAAGCGGTCAAAAGCTTCAATTATGACTATTCCTACTTTTCTATGGACGTAAGTCTCTCTTTTCCATATAAAAGTCATTAATATAATACCGTTATTTTTCGGTTCGCGATAACTTTTGAAAATATTATTCTGTAATTTTGACTATTTAATGATACTGTCAATTTCTGGTTCATGCTTAACATTTTGAATATGTTGCTGAAGAAGGGCTCTGTGAAGCTTGAAACGTTCAACGTTTTATTTAAACTTATACACATGGTTTGACACATTTGTCATTTTTATTTTTAATTTATTTATATATTTATTTAATTGGATCTATGTGTCTGACATGTTTTTATTAATTAATAAACAATATATATTAACCATCTAAATTATTTAAAATATTTTTTTTGCTCGTTATTGGCCTTTTACTGAAATTTATTGTGTGTTACTAATACGAGCCTGACTTATTTCTCATTATTTTAATACCGTTATATTGGTATTTTTTTCCTAATTATTGCAGCCAAACGATGAGAACTACTCGACTCAACTCATGGTTTACAAGGATATCGGTGAAGAAATGTTGGAACATGCTTTCGAAGGTATTATAGATATTAACAGATGGATAAGAGACGTCTTCTCTACCAATTCATTAAAAAACAAATTTGAAGAAATAATTGAAAAAATTGCATTTTATACAATATGAAGGATGCAATAATTTTTGTATTAGAAATAATTGTAAATAATCACATGTTATTAGTAATTGACACTAACTTTAATTCTCAGATAGATTTATATATATATGAAAATTATATTATCTTTCAAAGTAAGGCTGCGGTCCGATTCACGCTCACAGCGCTATCAATCTATAGTTCACGTTACGTATCTATAGATTTGAGCGCGCTGATAGCGCTGTGAGCGTAAATCGGATCGCAATTAAAATTCGATTAATTTGTATTGATTTTGCTACAAACGTTGCAAAATTCGTCATTCTATTTCTTGATACACAGGCTATAACGTTTGCATTTTTGCATACGGTCAAACTGGTGCCGGTAAATCTTACACCATGATGGGCAAGCAGGAAGAAGGGCAGGAGGGAATAATACCACAGATTTGCAAGGATCTGTTTAGTAAAATCAGCTACACGTCTAATGAGCGATTGAAGTATTCGGTAGAAGTGAGTTATATGGAAATCTATTGCGAGAGAGTGCGCGATTTGTTAAATCCGAAAAATAGAGGAAATCTTCGAGTAAGGGAACACCCTCTCTACGGACCCTACGTCGAAGATCTTTCCAAGCTGGCCGTATTGTCATATGAAGACATTCACGATCTCATAGACGAGGGTAACAAGGCCAGGTTGGTTTACGCTCAGTAACCATTTGCAAAAATTTGCTTTTATAGTTGCAAAATACATGTTATTGAAAATACATTCTAGGACTGTCGCAGCAACCAACATGAACGAAACATCTAGCAGATCACACGCAGTTTTCACGATATTCTTTACACAACAGCAACAGGACAGTGCCACTGGTTTGATGACGGAAAAAGTTAGCAAAATATCGCTGGTTGATCTGGCCGGATCCGAGAGAGCTGATTCAACGGGTGCGAAAGGGACACGATTGAAAGAAGGAGCTAACATTAACAAGAGTTTGACGACTCTCGGGAAAGTTATTAGTGCCCTGGCCGAAATTGTAAGTATTGTACTTCGCTCACACAACTCTGTATGTTACATTAAGGGAATCCTACAACCGTCTGTTTTATCGACATTTTTTAATTAAAGTAATCTTTTAATTGGCTTTATAGAAATGCAAAATTCTTATACAGAATTAAAGTACGCACGAAAATCTACAGCGACTTGATATCAAAAACGAAGAAAAAAAAATGTTTACTTATTTTTGGTTAGGTTGACGACAATATTTGTTTGATACTAAAATTCTACAATAAATATATACAAAATGAGACCAGCGCGCGGTAGAGACAACATGTGAGAATAATATCGTACAATTGGAACTAAGATTGAAAGCCTAATATGAAAGATTATTTTAAATAAAAATTTGTGCGTATGTATGCGTGCAATATTGATGTAGTAGTATGTAGTGATGTATCGATGTTTCGTAAATCGTATGTATGTTTGTAAATCGGTCGGTAAAGTCGGCTCTCGCGTCGGAGTTCGTTCTTCACTATAGGATCCCCTTAAGTACTGAATTTGTCTAATATTCATGTCACTATTCTACTTGTTTGCTACTTTGGATCATCAGGCGGTAAGTTTGTTGAAACTAATACTATAATTTAAAGTTAATTATAATAAGTATTGCATGTTTAAATAATATATTTAAGTATTTAATTATAGCTAACTACTTAATTTTACTGCGTAATATATAACGTAACATATAACGGTAACACATAACGATAATTTTTGTTTTTCTATAGGCGACGAAAAAGAAGAAGAAAGCCGATTTTATACCATACAGAGATTCCGTTTTAACATGGTTATTGCGAGAAAACTTGGGCGGAAATTCGAAAACTGCTATGATCGCGGCAGTTAGCCCTGCCGATATCAATTACGATGAGACGCTGTCAACCTTACGGTAAGATTTATTATTCGTTGTATATTTTTTGAACTAACTGCCGAAGTTTGAATTAATAAATTAATAAGCGTAATTATTTAAATCTAAAAGGCTTATGTTTTATTCTCAGATACGCGGACAGAGCGAAACAAATCGTTTGCAAAGCCGTGGTCAACGAGGACGCAAATGCCAGACTTATCAGAGAACTCAAGGAAGAGATACAGAAATTACGGGAACTTCTAAAGCAGGAAGGCATCGACGTACAAGAAGGTAAATTAAGGACATCAATTTTTAGAAAATTATTAGAAATTGTTACATAAAATCAGATTAGAAGACTTTTTTATTATAGAAAGCACATAAGTACGGACAAAGACAGACTGAATATAAATGATATAATGCTAGATTGAATAACAATTAAATATATAAATAATCCTCAAATTAAAATTATCTAATTAAATTCACGAAATATATTGAATATTAAAGTACTATATCGTCATAAATATCATAACTCACTTTATTTATTATGCTAATTGTTGACTAGTATAATAGTAATAATTGTATAGATTTTATAATAGAAATTATTCACAAAGGAAATCACAACGCACGTGTCGTAAACGTGAATTCTTGGCTGCTATAAACTAATTGCAATTGCACAACGCGCGACAGGCAATCCATTCACATAGTATTCTTTTCTTTGTTTCCCTTGCGCTCGACGTAGGGCCAGATGGCAAAGTTACATACGAAAAGAAAGAATCTAGTAAGTAAAAATGCTAACAATCTATTGCAAGCAAAGAAATACAGCCAAGATAGGCATCTCTTGCGCCTCTTTCGTAGACATTTTATTGTTTTTGTTTCGTTTATGCGCTTTTATTTCATCGCTAAGCGCATAATATTTGTCAATGGTATATATGTCGATCTCCTTAATTTTTGTACGTTTGCTTCGCGAATTTCCTTTTCATCATTTACTGTATGTATTTGTCCTGTTAATGCCTATGGATTGCATTCCCTTCTTCTCTCATGTCCGATACAATTAGCAACTTTTTTGACAATTCCCAAGATTTAAGTAATTATATATCAGTGATTGATCACGCTTTCCTTTGCAAAAGCAAGAATACATCTCAAAAGTAAAATGTTACGTTTATGGAAGAGAGAAAATATGACAATGAGGATGCCAAGTCAGTCGAATTCATAATTGAAAGTGCAGCGAGTAGATCATGCTTATACTCATTAGATCATGCCGATGCTCTATAAAAAGAGTATCAGTTTATTAGTTACATTTCTAGTTATTAGAATGAATATGTAGCAACAATACAAACTCTACAGCTTCTGGAATATTTCTCTTCATCTACGCCACTGCTTTAATTATGGCTTTTGGTGTTTATACGACTTACGTTACCGACTCTGACGCAGGCTTGCTATTTTAAATATTACAATCGCATTTTCTCGACTTTTGACGATCCTTATTTTGCAGGGGACGAAATTATCAGAACGAACAAGCGAAACGAAGAAGACAAAGAAACTCGATCGAGGATTTCTTCTCATACTACATCCACTATTGCCGAAGAAGCGGTTGAACAATTGCAAGCATCAGAAAAATTAATCGCCGGTATGTAACTGCAAACTGGGATTATTCTGATGTAGCTTTTGCTATTCTTACCTCATTGATAATCAATTATAGATACGCAGTGCAGAAATTAACAAGCGTCTTTGTAGTACCGCTTTTATTTTATTCTACTTCTATTTTAGAATTGAACGAAACATGGGAAGAGAAGCTGAAACGAACCGAATCGATTCGTCTGCAACGCGAAGCAGTATTCGCTGAAATGGGGGTCGCTGTAAAAGAGGATGGAGTCACAGTGGGTGTCTTCTCTCCTAAGAAGACACCGCATTTGGTAAATTTGAACGAGGACCCTCTCATGTCGGAGTGCCTGATCTACTACATCAAGGACGGATTCACACGTATTGGTAGCGCCGAAGCGCACGTGCCCCAGGATATTCAGCTGTGTGGTCCGCACATACTTAGGGAGCACTGCGTTTTCGAGAATCACGAGGGGATTATAACACTCATACCGAAAAACGGAGCCTTGATTTATGTAAACGGTCGCGAAGTAACCGAGCCACTTATTCTAACGACCGGCTCACGTGTCATCCTAGGAAAAAGCCACGTTTTCCGATTTAATCATCCAGACCAAGGTATGCAATATTCGGATTTGTTTGTTAACAAATTACAGATATTTACTAGAATATATAAATGAATTATCGTATTTCTATGTTTAATTATACAGTACGCGAACGAATAGCGAACGGATCCCCGGCAGAAACTCCCGGCAATAACGAACCATTAGCGGACTGGAACTTTGCGCAAGTCGAGCTATTAGAAAAACAGGGTATCGATCTAAAGGTTGAAATGGAGAAGAGACTACTTGTATTGGAGGAACAGTTCCGTAAAGAGAAGGAGGAAGCTGATCAGCTATTTGAAGAACAGCGAAAGGTACGTATAACACAAATGCATACATCATGTCTTTTTAATTCGACATTTAATTCTAATGATCGATCGATTCTGTGAATAGAGCTACGAAGCGCGGATAGATGCACTGCAAAGGCAGGTGGAGGAACAAAGTATGACAATGTCTATGTACAGCAGTTACACACCGGAAGACTTCAACAACATTGAGGAAGATATTTTCGGTGAGTATGGAAAAACATATCGCTTTCGAGTTTCAATATATATTTTGGTGTAGCTATGCCCGATCGACTGGGCGTTTTATCTTATCTTTCACGTAACTCTTCAGATTCATAAATATTTTTCACATCAAGAGTTTACTGCATGCTACAAAGCCTAATTATATCTTGTCGATAGGACATAGCACATTCGAAATACACTTAACGAAGTAGCCGGTATTATTTCATCAAACGCTTGGCTTTTCTGACTGTTTTGCCTGGTAATGGCTTGCATTTCAGTCAACCCATTGTTTGACGCAGAGAGCAACTGGACCGAGAGAGAGTTTCAACTGGCCGCTTGGGCCTTCCGCAAGTGGAAATATCATCAATTCACGAGTTTACGGGACGATCTTTGGGGCAATGCGATATTCCTTAAAGAGGCTAATGCTATATCCGTTGAACTAAAAAAGAAGGTACAGTCGCGGAAAATGTATGACGGAAAGTTTTGGCACGTTTCACTTACGTTTATCTCTGCACCATGTTCCCGTATACTTTCGAATATGAACTTTTTCGAATATGAATTTTTTAAAAATAATGACGTGAATTACGTTTATCTATATGATCTAATCTGACACGCATAATCTACGCGTATTTTTCGACTGTAATGATAGTCCTGTGCAGAATTAATCGCACAGAGAGAGTTTACACAAAAATGAGATATAAAGAAATATCAAGGAAAAAGTATTCCCGTTATATAACGGGTTTTATCGCATTGATTTTCTTTTCTAGGTTCAATTCCAATTTACCTTACTCACGGACACTCTTTATTCGCCCCTACCTCTGGATCTTTTACCCGTTATGGACGACGAAGAAGAGGATGAAAGACCGTTCCCACGCACGATCGTTGCCGTTGAAGTTCAAGATACGAAAAATGGTGCTACACATTACTGGACGTTGGACAAGCTAAGGTTTGCTTTATTGCTCCATTTTACATTTTACGATGGCGCTTATTTAATTAACAGAGCATTCGTGCTGGTACCGATGAAACATATCCCCTGCCTCTAAAAAATAATTTTATCATAATTGATCGTTAATTTGCTGAAGAAATTAACAATACTCTATGGAGTAATTTTGTAACTAAATTATAATTGCATTACAAATCATCAAATTTATACATCCAACATATAGCATGTCCTACAATTATACTTCAATTCCTCATCATTATAACCGAAATAAGACCTTTTCATGCAACATTCGACAATTTCTTTTCTGTTTCATTACTGATCGATGCACGAATGCATTTCTCGCGTGCTCAATGAAAACTATGAAGATTATCGGCTCGTGTCGAAAGTAATACGAAGACTTTATAATAATATTCATAAGACGGCCAAAAATTCTTCTGCGCGCGCTAGGCATTGCAAGATGCTTAAAATCATATAAGTTGAGTTTTAAGTCGCGGATCTTTTTTCGCTAATTGAGCGAGAGCAAAATCGCAGCTTACTAGTAAGACTCGGTCCGCATTCGGACAGAGATCGGCTAAAGGGATCGCACGGCCCACTCACGCGAAGTAATACATGTTGACTTGTAGACAGCGCTTGGAGCTGATGCGACACGTGTACAACGAGGACTCGAGCCCCAGCACTCCGGAGGCCAAAGAGGATATTTTCCAATGCCTTACAGTCTACTCTAATCCGAAGTTCTCGCTCGCAAATCTTTTGCCTTCGAGGTTGGTGCTCGAACGCGCGAGGCTCTCCTCTTATCGCCATGTAATACGCTTTAAATGCCCCCTCCCCGGCCTCGAAGACTCCCCCGTCACTGGTGCAAAAGTCGTTTTTACTGCCGTCTTGTCGTTTTTTGCTCTTTCTGTCTTGAGAGGCTTCCTCGGTATGGCAACGCCGTGCCCTCCGGCGCGGATACAAGCGAAACGGGCTTTGCACTTTGAGCTCGCGAAACTTACGGGCGAATCTGCATGGTTTTTTTTACTCGTAGCGCAAACGACGCGAATCGGATCGTATGATTACGAGCTCCCCTTGCCAAAAATTACGCCATCGTTTACGCAGCACCGCTTCTGCTGCTGTGAACATCTCTATGCTGTTTGAATGTGAAGAAAAGCGCCTCGTCGCATTCTGTGCACGTCTATCTCAACACCGACACATCTTCTAATTATCTCCTGCTGAGCTCGTGTCCTCACTGTCTCGCTTTTCAACTTTGTCATGCACGTACATCTGATTCATACAGCTCGATCGAGAAAGCGATAAAAAAAAACAAGAAATATTAAACACATAAAGGGAAGACTCAAAATTCCGTATTTTATAACAGACGCATATTTCAATGTTTTATTAATTATTATATAACGCTTGCTTATGAATACAATATTATAAGTAACATTTGCCCGTATTGTACAAACAAAACTTTTCAATGAAAAAAGTTGCTTGAACTCGCAACTATGCGAGTATTATATACAATTTGGTGTAATAATGGTCTGAGATAAAATACATATATAAAAAGACCAAAGAGGTTGAATACCAAATATGCGAAGAAATCTGTCTGAAGAAACTTTGGATGAGTTAAATACACTTTGACGATTTAACACACGAGTTATCACATTCGCATAACTTCTTGTTACACGGAAATAGTAGTAAATGTTAATTTCATCTGCTTTCCAGGCAAAGGCTGGAATTGATGCGCGAGATGTATCACAACGAGGCCGAGCTCTCGCCTACGTCTCCAGACTTCAATATCGAATCCATCACGGGAGGCGATCCATTTTACGACCGATTTCCATGGTTCCGTATGGTCGGCAGGTAAATGAACATAATTCGGATGCAACACCGCGACCTTCCGCGATTTCTTCTTCTCTGTTCTCTTCTCTTTCTTCGCTTTTTTTGATGATTATGCTAATCTGCTTCTATATTTTTCAGAGCTTTCGTATATCTGAGCAACCTCATGTATCCGGTGCCGTTGATTCACAAAGTAGCCATCGTGAACGAAAAGGGCGATGTTAAGGGTTACTTGCGAGTCGCTGTACAGGCCGTAGTTGGTACGTAATCCGTAGCCATATGTCGTCTACATTCCGCATCTGTCACGTATATAAGATGTACATAACGAACCCTTCTTCCAGAAGAGGAAAACAGTGAATACTCAAGTGGCGTCAGACAATCAGCACGAATCTCCTTCGAGGACGACTTATTTGGCGGGCATAAGCATAATAAACGCAGCTCACTCCTAGCTCAAACTCTAGAGAAGAATCGGCAGATCATGCTGCATGAGGAACGCGTGGTCGAAGGGCACAACGAGATCAATCAGAAGGATATGAAGGACGAGGACGATATAGGAGACGCCGACAGCGGCAGAGGCGATAGTTCGGTCTCGAGCGATATGAAGGAGGAAGAGTTGCCGGATCACTTGCAACCCGGTGCAGAATTCACTTTCAGAGTAACGGTCCTACAAGCTATGGGTATTTCCACGGAGTACGCTGATATTTTTTGTCAGTTTAAGTGAGTACAAACATGTCTATCTGTTTTGGCTTTTGATGTGGCGTGTAATCTGCAACATAATTACTTTCGCAGCTTTCTACATCGACACGACGAAGCTTTCTCGACAGAGCCGGTAAAGAACACGGGCAAGGGTAATCCACCTGGATTTTATCACGTACAGAACGTAAGTTGAAAGCAATCCTGCTCTGTGGAGTCTCGCGTAAAAGTTTTGTCAAAGTTAAATTCTGCTAATCAATAATATCATTGATACAGATTACAGTCACAGTTACCAAATCCTTCTTGGAATATCTGAAAACTCAACCTATTGTCTTCGAAGTGTTCGGTCATTATCAGCAACATCCGTTGCACAAGGATGCGAAACTGGAATAGTGAGTGTTAATTGTAAACGCTCTAGTTCTGTTAGACTTTACTTAAGAATATTTCGTAAACACATTCGCATTCACATAGCAGCGTACGACAGCCACCGAAAAGGATGCTTCCGCCATCTATACCGATCAGCCAGCCAGTTCGTTCGCCGAAATTCGGGAGTGTTCTGCCGTCTCCCAGCACGTCGCATGTACACGCCAAGTATGATGTATTGGTGTGGTTCGAGATCTGCGAGTTGGCACCGAACGGCGAGTACGTGCCGTCGGTGGTGGACCACAGCGACGATCTGCCATGTCGTGGACTGTTCCTACTCCATCAGGGCATACAGCGACGTATACGAATCACCATTGTGCACGAGCCGGCTTCCGAATTGAGGTGGAAAGACGTGCGCGAGCTCGTAGTCGGCCGCATTCGGAACACCCCAGAACCCGAGGAAGAAGATAACGACTCGTCTGTGCTTTCGCTGGGTCTGTTTCCGGGCGAGTATCTCGAGATTCCTGGCGATGATCGGACCATGTTTAGATTCGAAGCAGCCTGGGACAGCTCCCTGCACAACTCAACTCTGCTCAATCGAGTCACGTCTTACGGAGAGCAAATCTTTATGACCATCTCCGCATATCTCGAGGTATGTATTAGGTATTTAAATTGTTTGCGGAAATATTTCAGGGGCTTACCCTCAATTGTATCGATTTTAGCTGGAGAATTGTGGAAGACCTGCGATTATCACGAAAGATCTAAGCATGATCATCTATGGAAGGGACGCGAGAGTTGGGCCACGCTCACTTAAGCACTTATTTAGCGGCAGCTATCGCAATCAGGAAGCAAATCGACTCAGTGGCGTCTACGAATTGGTGCTGCGTCGTTCTTCGGAAGCAGGTAGCCCAGGTTTGTTATGTCTAACCATAGCGTAGTCCCGTGTTCTACTTAATATCACATTAAGATGGAATAAAGTCTCACTTTTCAGATATTATTCCCTCTGCGACATACTTTCACCTACATGTACTTAAAAAAAATTTCGGTATATTTATACTTAAAAGATATTATAATTAGCGATTCTTTAAATCTTGAAAGACTACACTATCTTTTAGTAATAACAGATTTCTTCCATTATTTCATAAACAATAATTATTTGATATTTACTCATACTCTTGGCTTTTTTCTCTTTCTCGATACCCATCCTTTTCCTTCCCTATTTATTTATAGGAGTTCAAAGACGTCAACGTCGTGTTTTGGACACGAGCTCCACTTATGTTAGGGGCGAGGAGAACCTGCATGGATGGAGACCGCGCGGAGATAGTCTCATATTTGATCACCAGTGGGAACTCGAGAAGTTGACGAGGCTGGAGGAGGTGGAGAGAGTGCGGCACACATTGTTGCTGCGGGAGAAGCTTGGCATTGACAAAGTACCGTTCTGCAATAAACCTCTGCATGATTTCACGAAGAGCGAAAAGGTAACTGTACATTATATGTTAAATGCGACACAGAATTGTGTATAATAATCCTAATCTGGTATAGGATGTGTGTAATATGGTGGCAAAGGCCACGAACGAGCCACACGCCAGCCCAGTGAAGCTGAAACGTTCGACAAGTAGTAAAGACGTTTACGAACCTTGGGAAATGACCGAAAGGGAGCGCGAATTGTCGACCAAGTACATTAAACTTATTCAAGGAAGAATTCCAAGCAAGGAACCGATATTGCTTTCCGATGTTTCACCTGGGGAAGACACCATAACTGATCTATCCACGTCTATGATGTCCTCGGTCATATCATCCTCATCCCAAGAGTCAGTATATGCGAGAGCTAACGATTTCTTAAAGCAGGTAACCCTCCTTGCATGCCTCTGAGTGCTCCTGCTAGTAGCGGTTGTCCATGCTTCGCTTCGTCATATTACGTCCCTCTTTAAAAGAGAACAGTGCCATGTCCGAAAATTCAAAAATACTCAATTCATTGCCGAATACTCTTGGTACGCGTGTATAATTTTGTTAGTCCGATACATGCTAAGTAAATGAGACGTGGATGAAGACACTGAATTGAAGCTATTTGAAAAGTCAAAATTAGCGGCATTCAATTCCACTTTTACCCTCGTTGCCATGTAAAACGGCGATCGATTCATGCAATTTTTCTAACTTGGCTCGACACATTATCGTGCTTTCTCAAATCGATTCAGCTTCCGAGACATTTGCTTCCGCATTCATTCGTTTCAACGTGTGACATTCGAGACTTGAATGTCTCGACGTGCCGAGACAACCGCCAGCACGATTGATCAGGGTTATGCTGGAGTGTTACTTGCAGGCTGCTGGTATAATAGTATGGAGCAGATCTAAGTCGTGCCTCCTTAGGTTGAGCTCGCCGGAGAGGGCTAGACTGCAAGAACTTCAGGAGAGTATATTGGCAAGCGAGTCGGCTAATCAGACCTGCACTGTCGCGCCGCCGCCGCTCGGATCGTCCTCGCCGTCGAAGGAGAACCTGGTGTTGTATGTGCCGGAAGTGGAGGAGATACGCATTAGTCCGGTTATCGCGCGAAAGGGCTACTTGAACGTTCTCGAGCACAAGACCAACGGCTGGAAAAAACGCTGGGTGGTACGTTCGTCACCGTTAAATTTATGTTACTTGATCTGAAAGAAGAAGAGAAAACTATACATTTTTAATTTAGTTTAAATATAATTCGATTATTTTCAAGTTGTATTATGATAATGTTGGTTTGGTATTCTGACTAAAATTATTGATCTTAATATATAACATTTGTGAATACCTATGCGTTCCCTCTTTGTCGCTTCAGGCTGTCCGCCGACCATACGTTCTCATTTTCCGAGAGGAGAAAGATCCCGTCGAGAGGGCATTAATTAATTTGGCTACAGCTCAAGTCGAATACTCCGAAGATCAGCTGGCCATGGTGAAAGTACCGAATACTTTCAGGTAAATTGTTTGCGAGTAAGGAAGCAAGTAGAAACGCGATTTTACGACATGTATTGAAATATTTGTCTATGCAGCGTCGTCACCAAGCACAGAGGATACTTGTTGCAAACTTTAGGCGATAAGGAGGTCTACGACTGGCTTTATGCGATTAATCCTCTTCTAGCTGGTCAAATTAGGCATGTATAATAATATGAATTTATCTTATTCCATTTATCTTAATAGGAATTATTAAGACTCTAACACAACTACACATTATCATCTGATATATTATTGAATATAGGTAGAATACTTAATACCCTATTGTAGGTCGAAGCTTGCCCGCAAAGGACCGGCTGCCCCGAATTTAAACAACGGTGCACCGATTGGCCTGACACCACTGGAGCAGCAAAACAATCAGACCAAGTGAGTGGTTGACACTATGGCCGGGGTAACGAGTGCAATAGCGAAGGCATCGGAAAGAATGTTGTGTTGGTCACACTCGGCCTTAGAGTCCCAAGACTTCTGTAACTTTCGATTCCCGCTAGTCTTTGATTGACTGGATGGAAGCGAAACTATCATTTGAGACTATCGACGATCGGCAGCATATAATATCGACGTTTTACTTTACACAGCGTCCCCTTAGCACGTTATAGGGCAGTCAGAGCAGGAAAAAAAGAAGGGAAAGAAAATGGTGCTCGTCTTTCGAAGAAGTTACAAATGCGCGTACAAATGCATTCGGTTATACTGTACTGGAAAAAAAGTTTGTTTTCGAGTCTCTCCGTACATTTCGAATTTTCGTTCGAAGTGCTCCCCACGTCGACGAGACGAAGTCGCGCGCGCACGAGCGCGCGACTGTTTCCGTTGAATTTTTATTTCTGTAACGCATATGTCGACGTAACTACGCGGTATCCCTTACGTATGCGACGTGTGAGGAAGATAGAAAATGCATTTATGCCTAATAAACATATTCCTAAGACGATCACTGAAAATCGGGATAAGGAATACACGTTATAGATATATCTGTAGAAGAGAAAGTATGCAAGGGAAAGTAAGAAAGAGAGGGAGAGAAAGAGAACAATACAAAAGAGAGAAAGAGAGAGAAAACGAAATAAACGAGAGACACAAGAAGATATTAATAATTTCATACGCAAGCTTAACGATCGCTTAGTACGCGAAAGATTATTACGACGGAAAAAAAAGCATTAACATTTTGTAAGATGATTCAGGCAAATCGTTAAGATAATACAGGGTTGGGAAATAACGCATTACTTGTAATGTCGTTACCGTTACAGTTACTTTTTTTTAGTAACGAATTGGTAACGACATTTATATTTTTTCATTAGTAACGGTAATGGTAACGCAGTTACATTTTTTTAATAATGGTAACGAATATAATCATTACTTTTATCGTTCGTTTGCACACGTACAATATATGTATATATGAAAGCACAAGTGAGTCCTAAAAAGGGAGTTCTTACTTTTTTTTAGTAGTAATAACTGTAACGAATTACTTTTTTCAATGGGTTACGAGTAACGGTAACGAGTTACTTTTTAAAAATGACTTTCCCAACCCTGGTTAATACTCTAAGCATTTTAGTATCGTGATGATCGTTTAAAAATGTAGAGACGATTTTCTATAAGGATTACTTTCCCATTTTTCGTTCACTAATCGTTTTCTTTTACTTGATCAAGCAGATTACATATATATGTACCGATACTGACTATCCGATTTCCGTGTGAAAGATCGTACACGCTGCTGTACACGCAATCGATCGGCCGTCGCTCGATGAAGATTTTACCTTCTTAATTAGAGATTCAAATAATTTAACGCGCGTACTGTAAGATAGGATAATATTGCTTCAAAACAACAACGTATCATTACTGCATCACGCCGTTATCCGCGAAATAGAGTAATTTTATCTTGTCTTAAAATATTTGCAAACGTCCCGTGCATATTTTTTAGTACTTGGCAGCTACCGTTTTGACTATATAAATGGAATAAAAAGTTTAAAAGAGTAAAGAAGTACGAAAAACAAAAGTCGTTAAGAACAGATCGAGTACACAAACAATAACTAAACGTTTGTAACTCTCTGTTTCTAAGAATCTTTGTTTAAAAATAATGTAGAAATCTTGCAACGATAATAACAATTTACACGAAACTTTTTGTTACAATTCTAATGCGGCAATATGAGATGTTATATAATTATATTTCTTTCTTTTTTACCGCATTACGTCTTAAAAAGTGTATATATATATATATTTTTTTTTTTTCGAATGTTCTAAAAATATTTTATGCATTTTAATGCTAAATTAATACAAGTTTGCAACATTAATACAAGTTCAAGTTTGAGGTCATTAAAAAGTGCATTTTTTATTGACGACTGTCAAGATAAAATTTTATCGTTTTATGTTATCGTCGTTGCGAGAATTCTATATATGAAAAAAATTAATGTTCCAATAAGCGAAGAAATAATATTACTGCAAAAACTTCTTCGAAACACGAATAAATGTGTGTAGTCGGCAAGCAAGCGGCGCAAGTCCAGACGACGTAAGAAATTTTGTAATCGACCGAGAGATACCCACGTTGATACGAAGCTAGAATGAAGCTTGGGGTTTTCGCGCTTCGTATCTCGCAGCATGCGAAATAGATAAAATTACGCTAATCTATGGATATAGACGCCACACTGACACATCGTGTTTTCATGTCTACTTAGAGTTTAAGCAGTGCTCCTCGAAGACGTTCGCCGCGCAATGCGGCACGCACATCCTCGGACGTACCCGCGACGAATGCGCGTCGACAAACGCGCATGACTTCGTCTAACGAGGAAATATTCAATTTTGGATCATCGAGTTCTTAACAAACGTTCATTCGCTTGTAGCTCGGGCATAATGAACAAAATTATGTAAGAATTATATTTAAGACGATAAAATTTATTATTATACATATTTATTATATTTATTATTATATTTTTAAAAAATGAAGTTATAGTTAGAATTGGTATAGAAAGGATTCACTCGTTCGATCTAATTTTCCTCAAAAGCGGAATGATCTGTTTTCCCAGTCTCTTTCCTATCCAGGGAATCTAGAGACAAGCGGAAGTCCGTTCAAAGCTCAACAACCCGAAATTGATAGCTTCCTCGTGAGACGATAGACGATTGCGTTGCTCCGAGACTTTTATTAACTTCTCTTACGTGTAACAGATTTTGGATAACAAGTGCGGCATTATAAATACATGTGTCTACCGTGCACCTCACATGGAAGTCTCAAAACATCTTTGATATTAACTCACGATACACGCGATTGCGGTGTCCAAGTTCGAGATGTAGTCAAAGAAGGATGCATTCTTTCGATATGTATTACGTGTATAATAGCATTTCATGACGATGGATATGTAGTACTGAGATTCACGCACAGCAGAAACCCGATTTGTTTATCTCCATCCTATGCCGTTGAATTCCCTATTGCTCAGATAGCCAAATCTGTCAAAAAAGAATTTTGTAAAGTGTCTACTATCAATTCCCTCGTCAGAATCTGCCATTTCGTAACCATTTAACTAATATATTCCATTTAAATCGCTACGAAATGACGGATTTTCTGCTGTCAGATCACGTCAGCAAGCTCTGCTGGCAGAACACAGCTTGATGTGGACTTAATTGATACCAATCTACTATAGTATTCTGCTCGAATCTGCTATCAAGCTGCTAGCATACTTCTTAACACTAGAAGTACCGAGCGGTTATTTTGGCCTGTCTCTATTTTTTAAATTAATGAATTTTTGCAATCAAAGATAGAATTTCAAAATTTTCTGACTTCATCAAAATTACTCAATTGACAAAAAGTCAGAAAAATTTAAATTCTATCTTTGATAAACAAAATATTAATTTAAAAAATGAACGCTCGGTACTTCTAGTGTATTTTGTTTACTGGACAGATTTCGCAAAGTATCTGTTACATTGTGCCAGCAGAAATATAACAGAATCTGCTAAGAATAACAGTAAATTGATTGCAGAAACCGAGCACAATTTCGTAATCATTTAACCGATATATTTCACTTAAATTGCTAATGACAGATTTTACTCATTTTCTGCTAGCAATCTGCTATTAGATTATGGCTCAGCTGGGCAGATCACGAGCTTAATATAGATGCAGTTGATGCCAATCTGTCGCAGAGTCTGCTGGCAAGCTGCTAGGATACTACTAACATTTTGCTTACTGACAATGAGTAAACATCCATGTACAATCGAAGGTACACGTATACACACATTTTGTAATTATATTGGCTCTACACTCTCCAATCACATTCCGCGAGTGTTACTTGGAAGCGCGTCTACGGCTCGGTATATAAATTCTACATAATACTCTTCATCGCCCAATTGTTATGGACATTGTACTCCTCGGTTGCTGCCCTTTCGCCAAGGAACCTCATCCGAGCTCCTTTCGCAAGTACGAACGGTTTTTAAATGTTGCCCTTCCATCGAAATGGTCTATCGATTTCGTGTACCTTAAATGTCTCTCGAAGAACAAGATTCCGATCAAGATTCTCCGACGTGGATGTCGATATCGGAATTTGACGATCGTAAATCCTGACTCGCTTGATTCTAGTCGCAAAGGCGCTTCGCGCGCCCGATCCTGGGGCCGATTATATATATATATATATATATATTTGTTTCTTTTTTTTCCGATCGCCCACACAATTCTCGACCGTGGCTTCACACGAGTGTGTAACGCCCCATCACTGATTATCCGTTTTCGCTTGCTGACTGTTGTAGTATCTGATAGTTTTATTTTGTTAACAATACACCACCATATGATGTATCGAGAAATAAATGCATAAATATATAAGTTGAACTTTAGGCTCTCTATCGACTATGCCGAAGAGCAAGTATACACGATGGAGAAGAGAGAGTGAGAGAAAGGGAGGAAAAAGGGAGCGCGTATATTATGAGAGGAATTTACATCGCATTTAAGTCGTTGGAGAGATTAATAATCATTGTTATTATTAGTAGACGAAAATATAGGAGAGAAGAGAACAGATACGGCGAGAATGAGAGTGTGCATGAAAGGTTGAAAGGCAGGGAAAGAGAGGAAGAGAAAGCGAGAGAGAGAAAGAGAGAACCCGAGTGGAAATGTGTGAAAGAGGAAAGTATGTGAGAGAGCGCGAGAGGAACACGTTCGCTTATATATATACATATAATACAAAGTATAAATTATATAAATATATAAATAAATTTAATGTTACTTTAATAAGCATTCCTTTGTGAAACATTGAGGATCATCGCAAGGCGACACGATAATGAGAAGGCAAATACGACGCTCAGTACCAAGTTATATAAGTTCGTGTGTTTGTTTGTAAGGTAACTGGACATCCGTTACAAAACGTTTTCGTTTGACCGTTTGCTATCGGAAACGTTCAACATCGATGCTGTAACTAATATTTATTATAAATATTATATTATGGTTACTCGAATATTTCGCTAGGCTCACTGTAAGTGGTAACGTGTAATAAATCGGTCAATAAAAAGCTTATATGCTTAATATAGGTCCTTTTTACCACATCCATGTGTGAAAAATTCTCAACGTACGTTTTGTGGTTAATTGCGTTCATTTACACCGATTAAAGCGATAGTAAACTTAACTAATTTGATTTTTCTACAAATTTTTTACAAATTGTTAATTAAAATTGTTTAAAAAAATTTAAACAATTAATTATCGTTAAAAAATCTAAGCATGAAACTAACTGTACAGTTGAACATACAATAATGATGCGATTCAATTTCTCAAGATCTAAATCCACGCGTGTATTGTTTAAATAAATCTTTTATTTTTATTTATTTACATTTTAATTTCTATTTTACTTAATCATTAAGAATCCTTGTACGTTCACGACAAATTTATCGAAATTGTCTTTGAACTTCATTTTTTGAACACGGTTTAAATCCAGATCTAAGTGTATATTCGCGGTTAGTGCGGTGAACGCATTCGCTAATCTTTCTGCTATTTGTGGATCCGTTTGCGTGGATACAATATTTTGTATAAGTTGCTGATATTGTTCTTGGTAGCAACATATAAGATAGTAAAGAGGCACAGCGGCGTTCGAGAGCAGATCTGAATCCATTTGATGTGACAAAATGAGACTTATCAGTAACTGAAAAGAGAATTTCAATGTTTCAGAATTTGCTATATCCTAAAAGGCATGTTATATGCTCAATCGCTTACGTTCAGAAAAGGTGCCATCATGTCTTTGCGCGGCTGTCCTTTCGTAGCTTCATTGTGAATATGCTTGGTTAAAACTTGGATTGTATCACAGCAAAGGGAAGCTACTTCATTGCCGAATGAGTATAAACCTAATTCTACTGACGCTAAAAGCTGCTGTAGCAATTTAACAGATAGGCCACAAACTTTATCAGGACTCAGATCGCATACAAATGATATCATTTTGAAATACCTGTAAAACAGCACAAATTTAAATATATGTAAACACAGTGATAATAGAAATGGTATAATGAATATGTGAACTAATTCAAAATTGAGAAATTCTTCAAATAATATATTTAAATCATTAACGAAAGTTTAAAACTGTCAAATTATATATATATATATATATATATATATATATATATATATATCTTATTTTAATATAATTAATTTCAATATGATTTAATTTATTTTAATATATTGTTTAAATGTATATTCCTTTTCTGTCATATTGTATTGCTAACATATAATTATACTTACTGCAAACATAGCGACGGGAAATTTAATAAATTCATTGTCATCATAGGCATGATTATATTTAAGCCATACAAGAAAACATCAGTAGATGGAACAGGTTCAGCAGTTGGTGCTGCAGACGCAGGTTGGTTACTTGATTGGTTTACTTCGTGGGTTAAACTAAATATGTCTTTAATTAATAAATTAGTTAACAATCGCATGAGTAATAGGATATCCTGGAAACTATCCTCTTCCGCGGTTGAGTCTACAGTAAACCGATGACTATTGCAGCGAGCATACGTTTGCATCGTTAGCATACAAATTTCATACATACGCATACTATCAGCCTAAAATAATACAATAAAATAATACATTACTATCAAAATACCAGGATTAATTACGATAACTTGTGTAAATAATAACGACTTACCTCTGATAAGAAAAATAGAATTTTTGTATATTCATTGAATAGTTCTAATATCAGATACACTATATCTTGGTAATTATGATACAAGGATAATAATTTTGGAAGTTCGGCTAATATAGGAAAAGTATGTCGATACACGGGTGCTACTATCGCACTTTCAGCACCTTGTACTATACCTATTTAAATAAGATGACAATTATTTATGTATAGTTTTACTTTAAGTCGGACAAAAAATGCATCATTGTTTATAAAAGTTTAAATAAATATTTAATATATTACCTATACAAGATTCTAGTATATCTATGATTTGAACTTTGATCTGTTCTTCATGGTATGACGACATAAAATTATCACTAGAAATTAATTGCATGTATCTGTTCTGCAAAGATTCTAGAGTTCGCGACCAGTAGGACTGTTCGGTATCTTGTAGCACGATACCGGCATGAACCACCGCATGCATTAAACCTCTCTTGATAATCTGTGGGAAATCGTACTGTCCTTTCGTAGCCAATTCAATGATATAAGTGAACTGTTCAGATTTCGACAAGCAGGAGGCTCTAAAAAATTAATACATTTATATTTTAAATCATTTTAAAAATGTTTATAAATATAACGATTACTTTAACGCGTTAAATTTTGTGTAATATACAATAAATATCTTTATATCTTTTTATGCTAGCATGTAACGTAATACTTTCTGCGCGCGCGAACATAATTAAATCACAAAGGAATAAGAATCGCGAATTATAAAATCGTAAAAAACATTTACATTGTTAAAGCAATCGTAAATGTAATACATTTATTAAAGTACACGATAATTTGTCTAGGGCACGCATATTTATTTTTCTGAATTGTCATATATCAAATTAAAATAGAGTGACACATTGAAAGTAAAATGAATGATTTTGAAAATAAAGACATAAGAATCATTTGAGAATCATAGAAAGACTTAGATGTGAAAATAAAGAGCGAGATAGTAAATTATGATAACCCCTTTCAAAGCTGGAGGACACAAAATAAATAAATTATCTATGTATTAAAGAAACCCTTTGATGTTTAAGTAGATTAATATGAAAAGATATATATATATATATATATATATATATATATATATATATATCCTCAGATATAAAACAATATAGAATCTTCCTAAATAATACATGAAATACAAAGTACTCATAAGATTTGTATTATAAACTTCAAGAGAATAACATATCATATGTAATAAATTGTAAGACGACCCAACTGGCAAGAGATGGTATTCTATTTATTATTTATCACTACGTATCAACCATACGGATTGTGGTTCTCTACGAGTAACAAATTTAATATTAATAAATGCTAAAGCATATATTAAATTCTCCCCCTCCCCCAACACCCTCCCATCACGAAAACTGTTAGAAAATTTATTGCGAAAAATATTACCTCAGCCAGAATAACATATCATTGATAAAATTTGGAAGATACTTTTCTATTGCCACAAATTAAATTTGAATCCAAGACACAAATCATACATTTGCTAAAAATTAAATACTTAAAAGCTTTTATAAATCTTGATTTTTAGATGACTTTTTTGGGTGAATGCCATAGACTTATGTACTCATTTAATCTACTGTATCAACGCACTTGAAAAGAACCAAATCCCATGGTCGAAACGTAATGCCTTTTTTGTCCATCTGGCCAATCAGGTCGAATTAAATTAACAATTTTGTCTTAAAAGCTTTCATCAACTTAAATTTTATAGATACAGATAAAAATATTTTATTTTTGAGTTAATTATAAATTTTAAAATTTAATTGTAATTAGAAATTGAAAATTTAATTATTATTTAATGCAGATAATTTGAAATTATGCGAAACGTCAGGCTCAATCCAATTTTATGTTAAAAAAAATGTGACCGCAATATTAAAAAATAGATTTATCATTGATGTGTACAAATTTTATGACACCTTATATGCATATCTTATTGTTCAGTATACTCTCATTAGATGTATGTAAAATAAGTCGAGTTTCATAAATTTGTTTTTATGTGATTATAATTTATGATCAATTTTTGCCGCAGAAGCGGATATATATAATCACCTACCAGAAAACAAATGCCCCATATTTTTTTCAGAAAATATCATCCAGTAAAAATCTTAGCGAAATCCATAATCCGTGGATTCCATCTGGAAGATTTTCCATTCTAGTCAAGTTCTATTCAAAACTTAATTTGTTAATTATTAATTTGTACGAAAAAATATTGTTGTCCCTAAACAAATTATTAATATGACTATTGCAGACACATTTTGCGTGTTATATTTACCTCGTTCGTGAATTAACAAGAGATATTAGTAATTTTATAGTTTCGTCTATTAGTGCTGGTTCGCTTTTGAAAGCGTTGATGTTGCAAATTATTTTGTCTAGAAGAAAATTCATTGACCACAATGCACCGGGACTATCTTCACCAAAAGCTTGCAAAAGCGTGGTGCTTAACTCAGTATAATAGTCCTCAGTTGGCAAAAGATAGATCTGCGACCATCTGTGTAAAAACCATATTATCGTGCTGCTCATTTCAGGACTGAGTATATTCTCCAAATGTATCGATATAGCAGTTTTCTCAATGGTGCATAAGCGGAAAATGCCCGTGATTAATCGAATAACTCGATCGATCGAGTCCGTAGGACTGCTTATATCCGACTGAACATTTTGCGACGATACTAAAAACTCAAATGTACGATTTACATCAACATTTCCCTCTCGAGACTGAAAAAACATACAAAAGAATTTCATACTTTCCGTTTCCCATCTGAGCGATGTATAAAAGCTGCAGTAAATCTTTACAAACCTGCTCCATACTGCATCGCGTAATTTCCAAAGGTATTAATGCAGTTTCACCTTCCGATTCCATGCAAAGAACATGTCCTGTTATTAAAATGAGCCAATGCAAATCCTCGTACAACTCATCCATAGAAGCAGGTCGAGATGAAGATTCATTTCGTTCGACCAATATATTTAGATTATCGCGCAATTTATGTATTCGATCCTCGAGTAATTGCGCTAATAGAGGTAAAGAATGATCTGGTACTTGTCTACCAAAGTTTCCTAAAATTATATCAAATGTGCTATTATTGAGCCACATAAGAAAATATATTTTAATAGCCCGATTATAATATAATAATACTAGTTATATCAATACTAATACCAATTATTTGCAACTGCTCCTTAAATTTAGCTTTGTCATCATCTTCCACTTCTGTTACTTCCTCGCTAAGATTTTTTCCACCAACATTTCTCACACCCTCCGGAGGTGATAAGTGACATCGAAGATACATATTAAATATCTCAATAGAGCTCTGCTTACAAAAATCTGGTGGAAGTATGGCTGCTGAATATAACATGCATGACCATACTTCAAACATATGTTCCATAGCTTCCATATATAAGCAATCATCAGCACGTATCTGTAAACATTACAAAACATTATCTTTCTATATATCTCTAATATCTATATCTATATATATATATATATATATATATATAATATTCTACACATATCTAATATATTTATATTAATATTTACAGACAATTTCATAAATAATAAATAAATGTATCTAGACCGACATTCAGGCACAAATTCAAATAAAATACAATAATAATTACCGATTCTTCTTTTGCAGCACATTCTATAAATAAGCATGTTAATCTTGTCATTTGTTCCATAAATTGCTTGAATAAGTCTTCGGGAAGACTCTTCAATGAACTTTGAAAGAAATAATTAATCTTTTTTATAATATTGGTAATTCCATTAGCTTCTTGATCGCTAATCTCAATACTTAATATAAGCTTCAAAAATCTCTGCATGTAATTTGTTAGGTACTGCACTTTTATTTGATCCTGATTCAGAACTCTACCATGTAAGCTGGCCAGTTGTACCAGGCAATTCATAGCATGGTGAGCTAGTTGCGGATTGCTACGTACTTTCCAATACAGTGTAAAAAATAGATCTAACACTGCTGGATCTAGTATTATGTCTTGCCATTGTGAATGTAATCTTAGTGGTGGGTTATTCCCAGATTCATAAATTTCACACATGTTCAGTAATCTTCTAGGTAGTGCACTGGAGTTAAGGTATATATATATATATATAACTGTGATGTATCTATATATAAATATCTATCTTTGTTATATTTGTATCCACATATCTCTATAATCATATATCTCATATTTAGTATTTAAATTTACATATTATTCTTACACACACCGCACTTAATATTAAATGTAAAATATGAATTAAATGAAATATAAACTGTAATGTGTAATTTTCTCTTCTAATTAATATGCACTTTCAATAGAAATATTGATCCCAAGTGCATTAATAATAAAAGGATATATTTTAAATATGCAAATTCCCAAACAAGCATGCTTTCCACAATGGAAAGTAAAGACTTCACAAGGGGTAATGTTGCATCATCAAATTCCTTCTTGATTAATTCACTGAATATCTCGATACAAAACTTGAAAATTTTTTTCATATCACTTAGTTCAAACGATTTCTTCTCCCTAAAATGGACTTCCCATGTCAGACCTATATCGGATGATTTGACAGTTGTTGCATATTCTAGCAATATCGCAGATAAAACATTGCATCCTAAAATTTGCTGCAAATAAAAGAATAAGCTTTTTTTCTCCTTTGCATGTCATACAAGAAGACAATTTTGTCAATAGGCTTGCTTCAATGTATACTTACATTTGATAAGTTTCCACTTTTAATTAAATTTCCTATTTCATCTATTATTCGACTTCTCTCTTGTCCAAAGTCATCCACGCTACCTCTCTTAATTATTATTGCAAAAACTTGAAGTATTCTTGTTCTAACATATGGCGCTAACGTAGGTTTGCTTATAACATAGTGCAACAAATATTGTCTCAACGAAGAAATGTCAGATTTTGACAGAGTGGACCATTCTTGTATGAGAGCCGTCTTCATCAAACCAGCTGTTTCGAATAGTATATAATCTACAGTGCTTAATTCTAAAATTTGCTGACATAGCTGATACGGTGATTTTGTTTTACGGAAATTTAAAAATACAGCTTCCGCAGATTGACGTTGCTCTGGCGAGATTAGATTCGGAGGCGCCTAAAAAGTAACGCAAATACAAAATCATTTATTATTATTTTATAGTTTCAAACATATAGAAACAACACACAGAACATATAAATAGGATCATCAAACAAACCAACTTCTTTCAAAAAACTTTTATTATCAAACAAATTTCACACTGAGAATGATCTAATCTCAGATCAAAATATATGTATTGTTATTGTATACATTCAAATCATAATATTAGCAATATAGAGCCAATGAAATTTGGCTCATAAGCCTCTTTCTGTTTTATTGATAATAGAATCTGCTAACGGAATACGATGGCAGAAAGAAAGCAGAAAAATTAATAAAAACCGAACAGAATTAGTCAGTTCAAAACCATATAAATAATACATTCTATTTAAACCGTTATGAAATAACAGTATCTGCTTGGTTTCTGGCAGTCTCTGCAGCCAATCTCCTGTCATGTTAGCAAATTTTGTTATATTTCTGTTGACATTCTGCCGACAAATTGATAACAGATACTTTGCAAAATCTATTCAATAAGCAAAACGTTTCGCAGTATGTTAGCAACTTGCCACCAGATTCGGACAGAATATTGCGGCAGATTGGCATCAACTGTGTCTACATTAAGCTCCGCTGGCATTCTACCGACAAAATCAAAGTAACAGAACCCGAGTTCAATGTGAACACGGTTGATGATAATCTACATTCGACATTCCTCTCGAATCTACTAGCAAACCTGCTAACGTTCTGCTTACCAAGATCACGCATCGCTTCAGTTAACAAGTTTCTCTTTCACAGAACGAATCACATTCTTAGGCCCGGTTGCACCAACTTCTTGGTAAGCTAACTAACACTTAATCATACGTCTCTCTTTGTTTCTCCTTCAAATTAGACAAAGATAAACATATGATTTAACTGTTAGTTAGCTTACCAAGAAGTTGGTGCAACCGCGCCTTAAACCCCTAAACCTAAACCCGTTTGGATATCCGACTCAAATAGGTGAGTCACGGTACCACGATGTAACGAACCACATTTCTTTGAAGCAATAAACACAAGAAATTACGTAACGCACGGGGTCGGGGGTACTCCAAATACACTTGAAACAGTTTTGTTTTGCTCCGCCTCATGAGACACGTGCGTTCACGCGAATCGTCCGTTCCGCCTTAGGCCGGCGCTAGACTATGCGCGTTTTACGCGAATATTCGTGATTCGAGCATCGTTCATCCTTGTTTACCATTTGATAAACAATAAGGATGACATGACTCGAATCACGAATATTCGCGTAAAACGCGCCGGCCTTAGGAAATGCCTTTAAATCGCGCTTCGTCTCGCTTCCCCTTCCACGCGCATGTACGCGTGGGCGTACGCGTGGAATGCGTTGATTCTTACAAAAATTCTTAAATGGGTCGCAGACCACGATGATCTTAACCCCAAAACGAGATCTGGTGAACGTAAACAATAGTCTTCGGGTGCGATAAGGCGCGACGTTTCCCGCTGACAAATTTTGGCTCTACGTGCGCTAACACGCGGTAAGTGTCGCGAGGATCTGTGAGATTGGTGTTTCGCTGACCGGTCGCACTTGGGCTTGGAGCCTTGCGACAATCTACATAGATTCGGGAGATAAGAGAATTTAGGCGGCACAACTTACCAGAACGATTTGCGCCGCGGCTTCTAGCTCCCTCAGCACTTCCTCCGTCATCTCAAATGATATCTGTTTATTTCAATTATTAATTCAGTTATTCGGACAAGTAAACAGACGATACCACACACGATTGTGTACAAAAACGTTTCACTCCGACTCGGCGTCACGTCTCACGTCTGAAGTTAGGTAACTTTGTAGATAGTGAACTGTGAAATGAGCCTTCGCCACATGCGAGATTTAGGCCTAGTTCCACAATCTCCAGTTAACTTAACCGACCAATCGCATTTGTTAATTTTGCTTATGGCCATTTCTATCAATGCAGGGGGGCTATTCTTGAAATTGTTCGTTTATAAAGGAATTCGTTTATAAACG
>NJRP01000028.1:0-10096 GCA_003063835.1 Aphaenogaster floridana
AGCGTCCAACCAATCAGCGAGGCGATATTTGACGATGTTGTCACATATCGTCTCGCTGATTGGTTGGACGCTCGACGCTAAAACGCTCCCATGTAAAATCAGCCTTAAGCCTTTATCGCACCTGCTACTTAGGAATGGCGCGAATATGGCGCCAACTTCTAAGGTTACATTCAGGTTATGCTCAACTGTATCTCTAACGATTAAGCAGAAAGTAATCATTAGCGGTGAATGACACAAACACAGAAGAAAGTGAATTCGATGACACATTGGCGTGATCGACATCGCGAGATAAAAATACTCCGAAAATACGAAACATGGAATCCAGCGACATACATCAAGATGAGAGCGACAATGACGGTATCATTCTTGTTTCTGGAAAGAGATCGCTATTTTCTGAAATTTACTTGTTATATATAGATATATTTACATTATACTATATAAATACATATGCAATTTTATTACTATGACAGTTGTTTTAAAATTACATTGTTGAATTCTGTTATCTTTCTGCATTAATTCTAAAGTATTTTTGTCATGGCATTTTGTACAGTATGTATACACATTGTTTTCTTAATAAATGATTTATGGATTGAACTGTAAGAATTAAAATTCATGTAAAATAATTCAAAAGATTAATTATGAAAGATCACTTCTCTTCGGTTAGCTATGTTCAGATATATTAATATTGCTTTTGCTGAAACAAAAATGTACAAGTTTAATAGTGATACATACTTTGTGCTATTCCAGCGAAAGACAGCTGTGCAAGTCTCACATCGTCAATCCCGATAGTGAACGAACTGTTCAATGTACATTGCAAAGTTGGGAAAGGTGCGTTTAGCACTGTCTTTCTAGCTACTTTAAAGTCTTCCGATGAACGTAAGAAGTTTGCGTTAAAACAATTGATTCCAACTTGTCATCCTGAGAGAGTCAGACGTGAATTGCAATACTTACAACAGATAGGGTACGTTTAGGGCAAATTTTAGAAAGAAAAATATACCGTCGTTTTATATAAATTAGCTAACATTGATGAAAACATACTGAACATTTCAGAGGAAAAGATTACATCGTTGGATTAGAATTATGTTTGAGACACTGCAGTTCAGTAGTATTTGTAATGCCATACATGAAGCATGATAAGTTCTCAGTAAGTTTGCATTTTACATTCAAGTCTGTGTTCAGCAAGATCGAAAATACTCACGGTAATAATTACGAATAATTAGGAATATGTCCAAGATATGACTGTTGAAGAAACAAAGGATTACATGAGAGCATTATTAACTGCTTTACGAAGAGTTCACAAATTTTCTATCATACATAGAGATGTGAAACCCAGTAACTTTCTTTACGATCGTGCAAATAGAAGGTAAATTAGGCGAAAGAGAAAACATTTTTAAATGATTTTAAAAAATTACAATCCAACACAATTTGTTTAGATATTTGTTAGTCGACTTTGGCCTTGCGCAAGAATGTCAGGAGAAAAGTAGAAAAATAAGCGGAGAAAATACTGAAGTACATAGTCTGAAGCGGAAGAGATCTAATGAAGTAATGTTTTACACGAGTAATTTATGTTTAAAATAATGGATATTTCTTATCTCTTGTAATTTGTTTTAGAATAATTTAAGTCCCCAACCTGATTTTGTTGCTAAAAGGAACGCAAATAATAAATGTCATTGTTATGGCAAACCTAAAGTGTGCCTGATATGTTTAAAAGAACCGCAGCAACTAGCACCTCGTGCAGGCACGCCTGGGTTTCGTGCTCCAGAGGTTTTACTAAAACATCTTTTACAAACATCTGGTATTACGAAATATTAACAATTCAGAAAACAACTTTGTATTTCTAGAGACTAAAAGAATAATGCAAAATTTCAGCGATTGATATCTGGGCTTGCGGTGTGATAATGTTATGCATACTCAGTGGTTCACAACCGTTCTTCCGCTCGCCCGACGACTGCACAGCTTTAGCAGAAATTACAACGATATTTGGTTCTAAAGAAATACAAAAGTGTGCACAAAAATTAGGTATCTTAACAAATACTGCGGTTATGACAAATAACTTATTTATTCAAATTTTTATGTGTCCTTTGTTTCATTAATTTTTATTAATTTTGTATATTTATTATTTTCTTTTTGTTTGATTCAGGTAAAAAAGTTATCTTTAGTGAAAATTTACCAGGCGTGGATATTGTATCTTTGTGTCTAAAGTTGAAAGAAAGAAACAAAAATATGATGTATGATACAGACAGTAGTATATGCAAGGTATATCTCGTTTACATTTTAAATGTTTTTTTTATTTAATGAAGCAATATTCCAGGAGAAAGTAGATATATAATCATTGATTGAATCTTTGATTCTCATGTGTTAAAAAACATTAATACCATTGAAAGCAGCAGAATCCTGGTCAATTGAATCTTGTTTTGTTGCCAGATAGAATTGCTTTTATCGCGAAAATAATTTATGTCTAATTTTCCTCCCTATTGCTTCAGTAATGTACAATGCTTTTATCTTGCGACGTCTCAAAATTATTATAAAACTTTAAGGTACCGCCAGATATCGAATATCCCAAGGAAGCATACCATCTTTTAATGAGACTTGTAGATCTAGATTACAAGACGCGTATTACCGCAGAGCAAGCATTGGCTCATCCATTTTTAAGTTCGTGATATATTGATGTATGTTTCAGATATGTGTTAATATGCATGCATTTTTAAATACTTAAAATGAAAGGAAAATTTTTTTGTAATTGTTATTATTTCGTTAAAATTACAACTTTAGTTTATTACATTTGTTGTTTTAAATTGCAGCTTTCTGTTAAAATAAATTTTCGGACTGTTTAAGTAAATTGTTGAAAATTAAGGGTTTTCTTATAAGTCTCAAAAGTATAAATGTATATTTTAGGAGAATATATAATATATAATATAATTTCGAGATTTATTAATATAGTGAATGTTGAAATTAGAAAGTTATGAAAAATGATGATCTCCTGACATATTGTCATCTCTCTTATCATATTTTGTATATTTTGCATGATTTATTATTCAAATAAATTTATTATTTAAAATTCACTGTTTTTTGTGTGAATGTTTATATATAATTTTTATGAAAGACTTGTAAATATATTCGTGGTTGTTAAATGGATGATTTTTACTATATAGTATAATTATATGTACAATATTATCTATAAATAATATGTAATATTGTATATTTAAATATATTATTCTTATACAAATAGATGCGATAATGGTTTTCTATCCTAATTATGTATGATTTCATGATGTTAAATATATTTATAGCTAATTCAACAAAATATTTTATACAATATCGCCATGCATGTATTATTTCATATAATATTTTAATATTGCACTTTAGCAAATTTAAATAATAAAGCTATTATGTATCTTGCACGGAGATGGTATATTTAAAGATATATAAACATGATTATAATTATATAATAGTATAAGTACATTCGAAACGGCAAAATTGCAGAAATTTAATCGTAATACTCATTTTATCATTTAAGGCACTTTATGAGGAACATACATATACAACATTTAGATCTCAATTAATGTTGTCTAAATTCTCATATATAATTTCGTTATAACTCCTCGATATATTCTATATTACCAGTGCTTTGTGACGGTTCGTTCTCTTCGATTGGTTCATTCCTCTTGATCAGTTTCCATTCCGCAGCAGCCTCTAAAGTAGTGGATATCAATTCCTTGATCATCTCGCTTTGCACGTATTCACTTTTGCTCAATGCCATCAGTAGTTCCATTATGTCTGTTTCGACAAGTTTTGCAGCGACGTCTTTCGTACTTTTCATCATATTTAGCACAATTACAATACCTCTATGTTGTACAGCAATGTTTGGATTAGCAATTAAAAAGCGTAGGGATTCCAGCCAATCTTTCGAGTCAAAAACTTTCTCGCAAACCTTTTTGCTGGCCGACGTCAGCATCGCTAGAGCTCCAGCCGCTGCCATGCTGGTAGCCTGATCCTCGTCTTCACACAGTATCACAAGATATTTGACTCGATCATTTTCCTGGTTGAAATATTCAATTACATCCTCGCACATTACCAAATTATTTATAACTTGTGTGGACGCGCGTCTCAACATGTCGTGATCCTCATACATATAGGCTTCGATTTTCTGGAATCCTCCCTCCTTCAGTATATGTTTCCGCACGCTGTTATTGACACCAGCTAGATTGCATAAAGCCATTAGACTCTCGAAATTCTCGAGAGCGGAACACTCCGGGTTCAGCAGATTTATGAACGGTCGGACAACGTCCATGATCCTCTGACCGGGAAACGCGACCTCCGGATTTATTGTGATTCCCAGACGAGCCAGGGCTTGCGAAGCTTGCTTCTTTCCCTTGTCTGTGCCGTCCAGCGCTAACGGCAGCAACGCCTTCGCGCCACCTTGTTGAACGACCATTCCTCTCACTTCCCGTTGACTGCATATCGCGTTGAAAACGCGAGCTATCAATTCCTTGCTATTCTGACTATCCGTTTTAGCTAGGCTCGCCAGAGCGCTGGTTACACCAGCCTTCGCTAACGCGCACAGTCTTTTATTCACAAAGTCGACGTCGTCCAGTTCATGTTCCTCGGGAATATGATGTTTGGCAAACTTTGCCAATTCTACCATCTCGGGTATGAGTTCTTGCTTGTCGTAAGCGTTGCACAAGTTTACTAACGTCGTGACCACGCCGTAGAGAACCGACTGATCGCCAGTCTTGGCGAGCTCGATCATTGCCCGAACGGCCTCTTGATCCTCGATCAACTTCTCTTTGACCTCGGCGTCGAAAGTAAGATACGACAGACCCTCTACGGCCCATTTTCTCATATCTTTCTCTTTCTTGGGATTGATCAAGAATCGTCTGCAGGCCTCGGCCAATTTCTTTGTCGCTCCATCCGCGAACGGTTTTATAGTCGCGTCTGTGCCTCCGGAACTGCCCAACTTGCATAAACCCACTAATGCTCGAACCCGAATCGAATCATCCTTAGATTGATACAACTTCTTCAATATATTTATACCTTGATTTATGATCGCGGTAGCCTTGTCTTTTTTGGCCGCAGCGGCAACAATACATTCGCAAGCCACTTTCTGTTGTAATAAGTCATCCGTTCCCGCCATAACAAGAATCATCTCTAAAATTCCTTCTTTAGCCACAACTGCATTTCCAACGTCTAGCGGGCCCAATAATAAGGTTGTTATTGCAACTACTACACGCACCTGTAAAACAATCAATAAAACTTTTACGCTTTGTAAAATAATAATTGATTTTTTCTTAACAAAAATATTGAGGCACAGTTATAGTTTTATTTAATTTTGATTGAAAATAGGAGAAATCTCTGGTAAATTAAGCTTCAGAAAATACAATAATGACAAAGTGAAGTCTTCAATAAATTTCAATTAAACTTATAATAGTATTTTAATTTAAAATTAAAACTTACAAGAATATATAATGTTGACAATAGGAAAAACAATTTTGATATTTTTGCTTTAAAAAATAAACTTCAAATTTAAAGGGATGTTTGACTTTGGAGTAGTTCAAATGATCAGAGATCAGAAGTTACAATTCATACCTTGGATTCTATGTCAGGCGTAAGCAATTTATCTTTAATAAATTCATCAATAGCGTTGCTAAATTTTTCCTTAGCAGCATCGTAGTACATGTTTTCATATATTCTCGCTAAGCACACACTGGTTATAGTTCGCGTGGAAGACGTGACGTTCATTGAGGATTCGTATTTGTATTCTTCCATTTCACTGGCCACTTCCATCAATCTTTGCAAACCGCGAAGCTCGACCAGACGTTCGGCCCAGTCTAACGCAGTATAATGAATATTACGTATAATAAGTTGTATTATTGCGTCTCTCGCAAGGCCCGTTATCGTTCTACTCGTTATACTGTATAACAAACATGACAGAATCGTTTCTATTTCTTTCTTGTGCGCCTCGCACAAAGCTTTATCGGGTTTTGAATCAGGCTTATTATCCATACCGCTGTAAGTATTCAATATATTCTGAAACCAAAATATATAATAAATTTTTAGTTATATATGACAACACATGTTTCACTTGATATTTACCTGTAAACAATATTGAGACGCATTGACTCTCTCTGTAGACGTGCTGTTCATCATTTCCAGATACCAGGGCAAACCAACATCTTTTATAATAAACTCGGTTCGACTAATATTGTTTTTGCATAACTCGCCTACAATACGAATCGCGCTACAGATCACTTCCTCGTTCTTTTCGACTTTCACAAGTTGTGTTATTTTGGATATGCCCCCTTCTTTAAAGATCTCCTCGGCACCAGCTCTCTCACGTGCGAGCACAAGCAGATTATTCATAGCGGTTTCACGGTTCTCCTTATCTGCGCTCACGTTAACTACCAGATCTAGCATTTGTGATACCTATAATACATAGCAAAATTAAGTCTATAAGCTTAAATATAATAGTCTATAGTGAAAATATAGATTATACTGTGCAAGAGGTCATATTACCGTACAGTATAAACCATTATAAACGATAATAATTAAAAATCACGAAATAAAAGAGGCTGATGAGCCAAGCAAGTTTGTCGTACTTGTATATATATTATACTATTTTAGTTGACCCTTTGGTCAAGTGAATAAGTCTCGTTGTTAGTTAAAATAAAAGGTAACAATTTATTTCGAGGCCAAAGTATAGAATGTCCAATTCTCTGCGTGTCTAACGGTCGACTCTTCGACTTTTCGTTACCAAAATCGGTTGTCCCTATTACCATTTGTTCGAGATTATTTTTGTAAAATTAAAATATTTTTTATAAGTAACGGGGTTTATTATTTAAATGTAGTCGTTAGAAATACAAGAGAAAAATAAATTAGAAAATAAAATAAATTGTACATAAGAATATAAATTTGTAAAAATAAAGAATATAAAATTATAAAAATTGTGAAAGAAAGTAGTCTGTAGAGTTGAAACTAAAGGAGAACAGTCAAGAGTTAATAAATTTTGTAATAATTACGTATTTATTTACTTTGGCACTAATACGTGAATTTTCCTTATGACGTTTTTGTACAATTTCATGTAAGCGTGCTGCTATGGGCTGAATAGCTTTGTTATTGGGATTAGATACAATAATATTTCTCGCATCCCGATATGCCTCCTCGAATCTTTCCAATGCTTCTAGTGCTTGACATCTACGAAACAACGCCTTGGGATCGTTACAACATATCTTTAACGCATTATCGCAGTCCTTGATTACTTTTTCGTAATCGCATAGTTTCAAATAAGCGGCAGCTCGATTTTTGTAGTACACTGCTTTTTCAGCGTTATCTTCGTTTATTAGTTTCAGAGCATTTGTGTAGTGATTCATGGCTTCTGACCAGTTGCCTTTGTTAAACTCTTCGTTACCCTTCTCTTTCCACTCCTGTGAAGTCATATCCGACTTTGTCATGGTGGAATTCTAAAACACAAAATAAATGATATTGCATTATATATATACATACATATTTTAACATATTCTTGTGCAAAGAATAGTGTAATGGAAAGATTTTCGTGCATCTGTGATATTTTATTATTTTAAATGCTAGAAGATGCAATTATATTAAATACAGTCGAGACTCGTTAACTCGAACCTCAACAGAATAGAAAATAATTCGAGTTATCGAGTATTTCGAGTTAAAATTCTTACGTGTTAAGAAGCACGTCTGAATATCTCGACGAGTAACGGTTGAATAAATTAAAGTCAGCAACAGTGAAAAGTCATTAGAGAAGTAGATAAACAATAATGTCAAGTAATCAGTTTAAAGAGAAATAAATTAAAACAAAAAACAAACAAAGGGAAAATTTATTTACTTCTCAGGTAGAACACAAAATCATAATAAGATCATAATGACATCATGTAGAAGTCATTTTAGGAAAAATCATTATGACGTCATAATGAGTTTTCCTAAAATAACTTCTATTTGATGTCATTATGATCTTATTATGATTTTGTGCTCTACTTGGGTTTAGGTTTGTTTTCTGTTCCTGAACTGGCTGCACTAGTTCAGAGTTTATCTTTTTCCTTCCAATGTGGAGTAAAACAAACCTTTTAAGTTGTAGAGGTTTTATTGATCAAACTTCAAAATACAGAGGTCAATTTATAATATTAATCTCTATATCTCGAAACAATTCGAGTTATAGAGGTAAACTAAGGTAATTGTGGTACGCTGGGAAAATTCGAGTTAATCTTCTCTTTTTCTTCGATATGTAGAGATTTTTTCAAGGAAATAAAAAAAAATTCGAATTATAAACGTTTTCAAGTTAACGAGGTTCGAGTTAACGAGTCTCGACTGTAATTATATATGAATATGAGACGTTAATGAATCAAGAGTATATGCTTAATTAAATAATAATAATACTTTTCTATTATGAAATATGCATATAAATAGTAATTAATTATTGTAATAACTTTTGTGTTAAAAAGCTGGTGTTTCGTTAAACATTGAGAAGCAACAAAGGAAGAAGCAGATTTTAATTTAAACGCCTCACCTTTCGTTTGATGACAATTTATAATTGACTGATTTCTAGGTTTCTAGAAGGAGCTTCCAAGACGGACAGCGAGCAATTCGATTTTCTCAAATTCACTGTAATTTGAAGTTGCAGCTTGCGATTCAGTTCGAGTACATTCTCAGAATGATCCAGGAGCCGCACGGGCATCGTATTATAGAGACGATGTGGAACTATCCAGACGCGACATTCGCGAAGGTTTATTTTTAGCGAACCGTCTTCGACATGATTACGAGCATTGGGTTAAATATAGACACAATAATGTTTCCGGTCCGCTGGCTGTAATTGAATTATATCGTTGATCGAAAGTTCGAGTTTGGATCGGCGACGACCTATAACGCTACACGCAAATATTCTATTTCGTTTTAACGCGAGAGATGCGATCTGATATGCTTTGCTTAAGTTATGGACAATCTACACTCTTTCCTTCCTAATATAGGAAAGTTTCCCGACAGAAACGTGTCCGGGAAGAGCGTGCGATTTATTTAAAACGCGCGAGAAATTCATCTGCGTGAAGATAAATCTTATTTCGTCGACATTTCCAGGTAGAAAGATTAAAATTCCTATGTTTGAGGTTATGCGAGGCCAGGTTAAACGATTCTCTGCGAGCGAGGCGTGAAGTTGCGCGCCGCGTCGATGATTATCGGCGATTCCTCGGCGCTTCGAGAATCGCGATACAGCGTCGTCCGAGATTGCGATTTTCGAAAGTCAACCAATCAAGCCAGTTGCGGACGTGCCGCGACGCGATTTGAATTGTTTCGCTGGTTTTGCGTCTCTCTCGCGATTTTCGCCTCGAAAAGGCAAATTGTTATTAAATTAACGTTATTTTATAATATATCTATATAATTCTCTATATAAATACAATTTTTAATATAATTATAAAATTTTTAATATAATTATAAAAATAATTATAATTAAAATTAAAATGTTCTTTACAAGAAATAATTTTATTATTTATTAGTGGGATAATTATTTATTAGAATATTATTATCGAAAGTAATTTAAAGCCCGTATCAGACTATGGATTGGGATTGGGATTGGATTGGAATTTGACCAATCGGAAGAAAGAAAACCAATAACAAGTTTAGTCAGCTTAGCTTTGATTGGTCAAATTCCAATCCAATCCTAATCCCAATCCATAGGCCGGTATTCATAGTCGGTTCTTATTTTAAGACCGTCTTAAGTAACGTCTTAAGACGCTAATACGGCTCTGTGATTGGTTTACGACATCTTAAGATTGTACTTAAGACGATCTTAAATATAAGAACCGACTATGAATACCGCCCATAGTCTAAAGTCTGATACGGGCATAAAGCGCCCTGCGCAATACAATTTCCAAGCCGGTAATTTTTGTATTTCCTACTTTCGAAGGGTCGGGATTACGTGCACTATCGAATTCGATCAGTCGACTTCTAATGCGTTTCTGCTCTACAGTTTTTTTTTCTTAGTTCATGCTTATTTATCATAGGATAGTTCCTATCTGCCGAGAACGGGCTCGGACGTGTTTCGTTCCGAGAGAAATTTTTGAGGATTGCTGACGCAATCAACTGC
>NJRP01000028.1:31980-42341 GCA_003063835.1 Aphaenogaster floridana
CACTCTTTCTCTCTCTCTAGTTCTCTGGCTCTCTCGCTCTCTCGTTTGGATGCAGTGAAGTCCGATACCATGCTACACAAACACTTTAATACCTGATTGCTTTCCGCTCTGCGTGTGAGACGTCTCGTTCGGGGAGCTTTGGCAAAATATATTATTCAAAGGCACCCACGTCATAATCGCTCGTTTCTGAAATACTCGTCTCCGGTGTAGAGCGCAAAATCGTGGTTGAATTATTACCGCGATAAGTCTCTCTATCGCGGTATATAAATGATTGTCATGTTATACAATAGGATTATCGTGAAACAGGATTTCCCGTTTTCCCACGTGAAACGAAATGCGATTAGTGTGCAGTGAAAAAAAAAATATTCATATTTCAGACAAAAGATATCACGGTGTAGGAATTTTATATTATATATTTAGCCTAGAAACGTATATGTCATCCTGCATGTCGCTGGAGTAACAGGTCGTTTAAACAATGTCCGCGAATTTCAATTTTTCTCGCGTAGGGCTGACGATGCTTGACAGCGGGATCTTATAAATCATTTCGATAACACTGTCGATCATGAGCGATTCGTGCATAATGCATATCCTCCGTCGAGCCACACGATCGCACGTCCCCGTGTGTATTCGGAATATCTACCGCGTATCTCCGTGGTGTGTCTCCTGGTTACTTGTTAGGTCGCGTGTCGCTCGTTTGCGAGCACCGTCGTGTCGTGGCGCCTGATAGCGCCAAGATAAAACGTTGCAACTGGACGCGTACAATGTGTCGCGCGCTGCTATACTTCCGAAAATATCCCGAGTTGCGAAGTTGAGCAAAAAACAAAAATAGCCATCCGAGATAGTAGTCGTTTCGTGCGCGGTGGAAAGCGAGCGCATGGACCGATAAGAATAGTCGGACTGTTGTATACGCGCAGGTGAAACCGCTCAAGTGCGAGAAAATTTATGTAGGGAGGGCTGGTCGGGGTGTAACGGGCCATGTGGATGTTAATTAACGTTGCTTAAAGATCCCGTCCTATGTCGACCGCAGCATCGCGACTATATAACGAAGAATATTTCTTTCGCGGAGCGGATTGCTTGCCATCGCATTGACACTGGAACGTGGAACGTATAATTAATATCGCGGGACACAGGATCATGTGTCTAATTAAACACGTGGGATTTAAGAGAGGCACGTGGATAATTGTAAAAACGAGATGGAATTACGACGCGGAGTTGAAAGGGCGAAATGTTGAAACAGAATATGAGAGACGGAAGGAGATGTATAACGGTGAAAACGATCAATCATTCGAGAGGACCTGAAAACGGTTGCCTCGCGGCTGCAAATAACATCCCGCGTATGCGTGTGTGCGTACGTGTGTGTGTGTGTGTGCGTGTGTGTTGCGTGTGCCGGTCAAAAGCATCAGCGGGACGTATTGCGAGTTACTGTTCTCGACCGCTTCCGCCGAAACGTCCTGCTCCTTTTTTCCGTCCGTCGACCGGGACGGAGAGCAGTCGAGTTCGCCTTCCCTTTTTTTTTTCCTAGCTCGCTCGCTCTAAATTTCCTCATTAGTGCTCCGCGCGAGCGTGTCGATTCCTTCGCAGTTGCTACTTAACGAGGGGCCGCTTTTTCCGCACACTCGTGCCAAAGTATGTTATGAGAGAGATAATGGACTCTTCTCCCGGGAGGAACGGTTGCGCGAAAACGCGACGAGTATCGTCGTCGCTTCTGATATATACGCCAGCCACCGCCGGTCATAATTCTACCTTTAAACAACGCATGGAGATTTTCCAAACAGACCGATTAAAGCGGGACGAGCGCGGCTCTGCCAAAACTCGTAATTGTGCATCCCGGTGGCGGGGAACGAGACAGGAACGAAGAAAGTGCGAGAGAGACGGAAAGAGAGAAAGAGAGACAGAGAGAAATAGCACTCATTTACCTCGCAAATTCAACGAATCGTTTATTTTTCGCAATGTCGCGTCGCATTAATGACGAACGCGGCTGTCGAAGCCATCGTGTGTCATATCACCTGTTCGCCGCACTAAATATACATATCCTCGGTTTTGTTCGAATCGTTCGTCGGACGGCGACGACACGTGTCCCGGTCAAATTTTGATAAGCGACAAACGCGGTCGGATGAATCCTATCTGCACCGGTGCACCGAACGTTAAAAATTACCGACCGCGATTGCGACGACACGTTTCGATGATAAAATAAGCGAAGCCGCAACACGTCGCGGCTTCGGCGTGCGCTACTGTTGGGCTTCCAGCAATTAAAACACGCGAATCGTTCGATTCATTGGGATTTAATTGGGTTTGATATTTCAGCGCGCTTTTCGCTTCGCCCCGCGATCACGACGAACGCTTGTCAAATTGACTTTTAACCAGGTTCTTTATCCCGTGAAAGATATTTATCTTGCCTTGTAAATTTAAAAAGCGAAAATCCTGATCTTTAAAGCCTGCATCAGACTATGCATTGGAGATTGAGGATTGCGAATTGGAGATTAGAATTTGACCAATCAGATGAGTTTAATCGAGGGGTAAACCGCTGAGGGCATTGCGGTGTACAGATTTGGGGCATTAGTGGGCATTACTAAGGCACATTAGTGGGCCTTAGTAATTTACATAAAAAATTCACTAGTAATGCCCAAAAATTGTGTACTTTTGTGTACTTTTAGTGTACTTTTGTGTAAGTACCAGGATTGGCAAAATTCCACATTTTTTGGATAAGGTCCATGCCAGTGGTAAAAACTGATATTTTTTGGAAAAACCAGCAAAAACTGGTCTTTTCTATTAAGAACAATAAAATAAATAGAAAACCTTTTTATTGATATACAGTGGCTCGCGGCTTATAGTCCTAATTTTGTAATGCATTTACATAACTGTCCGGCGAGTTCAGCGTCAATTGAGAAAGTGTTTTCCACAATTTTTTCACAATCTAAAATAAAATTTGTAATAGATGAAGAATCGATGTAAGAAAATTCTGTTACACTATTATGTTTTTCTCATTAAACTACAAATTAATATAAAGAGTGAGACCAAGATGCTCCCCATTTACATACTCGAATTTGTGATCGTGTTTAGCATTAAATGAAAGATTTTGTTAGGCTGATTACAAATATGTCGGTGCTAAAGTGTACCTCCTTCCCGTTTCCGAGAAAATGGGCCCCAAAGATCAGCAGACGGCACCATTAATCCTTAAAAAATGTGACTCAAAGGATTTTCCTCGGGAAGGAGATACACTTTGGCACCGACATATTTGTAATCAACTTAACGAGATCTTTCATTTAATGCTAAACATGACTACAAATTCGAGTGTGAAAAATTGGGGAGCACGGTTTATTGGGCATTTGGTCTCACAATAACATTTATAGTTTATTTCAAAGTTTTTGTTTTAAAAATATATTTCATATATTAATTTTAATTTAAAAAAACTTTATTATTATATTGGTTTCGTTTTTCTTTGAACCATTGTGATTAGTATGATTTGCTAATTAAAGCAAAAATATCTTTTTGTATATTAAGTTATATAAATATATTTTAGTATTACATATTAGTCATTTTTATAGTTTTTGTCAGTTTTATTCCATTGGATAAAGTCCGGGACGGTAAAAACCGGAATTTACCATGGTTTTTTCCACCCACTAGATTTTTCCGACCAACCCTGGTAAGTACTTTGTGTACTTATTGTTAGTAATGCCCAACTTTGGGCATTACTAGGCATTGGTGTACACAATGTTGGTCAGCGGTTTACCCCTCGAGTTTAATTTTAATTCGTTTCGTTCTGATTGGTAGAATTCTAATCTCCAATTCGCAATCCTCAATCTCCAATGCATAGTCTGATACAGGCTTTAGAAATATCAGACACAGGGGCTGTGTAAAATAGAATTTGATGTAATTCTCTTAAGAATAGTTGGAGAGTGGCTCGAACAAAGCCGAGTATTTCCGTGCGTAGGCAGTTGGCTATTACACGAGCGAACTACAACGCATCGTGTATCGTCCTCTCTATTAATCAGCACGACGACAGGTACGTCACGTGATTTAGCTCGCTTTTAAGATTAAATTAACTTGCCTAGCCGTGCTGAGAAAATTCACTTGGCTGTGAAATATCATGCCTCGAGCTGACTTGCCGCTTAACTATCGGATCGTAAATCACGATATATTTGTACCGCGCCTTCGATAATCCACGGTGAGGTAAATACACGCCAATATTAACTCTATTATACGTTAGCATCCACATTATCGAGATGCGATCTTTTATGGCCGATTAAAATTTCCGCCGAAGAAAAATAGAGCTCGCTGAGGAATTTTCATCATCCTCACATTTTCCGCGTTTACCACCTTGCCCTCGCGATAGCGAAGATGATTAACTAACTCAAGACGCGAATGATTAATGCCAGACATTTACGGTGCATAAACCGTAAACCGTTCGTCGCGGACGACGACGTTTACGGCGAAATTTTTCAAATATCTCGGCGCAATGATGAAATTGGCGGACGATAGATCAATAAAAGCGTTGTTGCCGGCGGCAAAGGACGGGGATCTAGGAAGGCAGCTCCAGCTGCAGTTTATTTCGGGTTTTAGGTCCGTGGATGCACGATGTCTCGTCTCCGAGAGGCACACGCACGCTCGCGCACACTCTCCCGCGGGGCGCGTGTAAACGCGAGCGAAATAGATTATTTAGTGGCCAGTAAAACGCAGTAAAGCCCCGCGTTTCTCATCGTTATAATGACTACTGCGCGACAATCGTAAACAGCGCAATTTTGTTACGGTGTAAGCGCCAGAATGAGATACGTACGCACCTGTCGCGCGAAACGTAATTATCCTGCACTGCGAGCCGAATTTAAGAGCTCGGCCGGCTCGCCAGTTTCGCGTCCGTGCATTTGATCCGACCGCGATAATCGGAAAAACGACCGTCCGCCCTCGCGTTTAACGCACGATAAATTGCAGACCCGGTACATTCGCAGGCTGTTTCGTATCTGTAGAATTAAAATTGTGTGCCATGAAGACTTCGCGCGGCACATCGGTTTATACAACGCGTCACATCGTGTATGTACGACACGATGATTTTCATCGCGGCGTTTATACAGGGATTGGACTGGGTTTCGAAATAGCATGCGCGGATGAAATTGCATTCAGAAAAAGGCAAACTGCAAATTGGTCGGCTCAACGCGGCGGGCAATATCGACGGGGGTGGGAAGGAGGGGGTGGGTTCGACCGCTTTGTTAAGCCTTCACAGTCCGCCCGTTCCGAAAGAAACGGACCGAAATTCCGGCCTATTAACTTCAATTTTTTGTTCCTCTCCCAGGTGAACGCTGTTTCCTAATGGCTTAAAGGCGCTTTGTCGTGTAATTGCGCGTACACATCGTAATAACGCATTTTAATCCTGTTTTAACAAGGACAATGGTGACACTAACGACTGCACGAAAAATGCTGAAAAGGTGCGAGGGAATTAATAACGACAAATCCACCTGGTTATATCGAGTTGTGCATCACGCGTACAATTAGACGCAATTTATTATTGCTCATGAATAATACACCCGCTAAATTATTCATAAGTCACACTTTGCGTGCCGGATAAAGCGTCGCAAATTCTAAAATAAGATCCTAGCCGGTGGAGTGGCGTCATACCTTTCGCGAAATTAAAGGTTAATTAATCCCGCCTGGAACGACAAAAATCGCGATGGATTCTGCGCTGTAGGAATGATGGATAGTATTTTATATTAAAATATCAACCACGTAATAATGTCTCAGAGTACGTCGTTAAAAAAGAAGCGAGGGAGAGAGAGAGAGGAAGAAAAAAGTTGTAAAACCGGCGGTCTTTATTATTGCAGGTGTATTTCTCGTTCGAAATAGTAGAACGAACTCTTAATAGATGATTTCGATTCCTTGCTGTCGAGATTTCGATCAGGAGATGTGACTGTCGGGGACGATCGATGATAATGGTTAAAGCTGAGCGATGACCACAATATCCGTCCACAAATCGCGTTCAACGACTGTGTTTAGATAACCATCTTTCTATCTGGCGGATAAGAAAGAGAGCCCTAGGAGCTAGAAGAGCTCTATCTACATCGAACAAGGTCACGTTCGCGTGCCAGCCGTCGCTTCTGGATTTTCTTAGGTGATATACGTATCGCCGTGCTTGAGTAGTTCGGAATCTATCTCAAGCCGCAGAAATCCTAAGCTCCTTACGAGTCTTGAATCGTAACTTTTCCAGCTGTAGGCGCCGAGTCGTTGATACCAGAAATCACACTTCTCATCATCGCCGTCGAATCGAGAGCATAACGAATGATTAAAGACTCTGTAGCCGCGGACATGTTAAAGAAAACCGGCGATTCTGCGGTTGCGATTTTTTGTCATCACCGCGGAAACTGCGAAGCGCGCACGTTCTCGCTGCTGATCTAAGGCTGGAGTTCGATGCGGTTTTAATTGCGGTTAATTCCCGTAATTTCCGGTCAGTCCGTGTCCTTGAGGGTAAACTCGAACATCGTCGACGTAAAATGTTTCTGTCGGGGCGCTGCACCTGCTAATTTTGGCGCGTCGACACCCCGTGGCGAGAGAGATTCGATCTGTGCGGCTCGCGAATGGGAAGGTGGCATTGAAGATAAGCAGGAAGGTCGCGACGGATTACGTGCATATCGCACGTGCACGAATATACGTCGTCGCGATTTCGCACGCGGACGTGTAACGCGGAAAAACTTTCGAGAGCGATTGGATGAGCGGTGTACGTGTACGACGTGTACGGCGTATATCACCGACGTTCTTATTCATGATATCGCTTCGTTGATAGAAAAGTGACAAAAGTAAAAAAGTAAAAGTACACGGAAAAAACGATAAGGTTGCCACAATCACAATAATAGTAATATTGGGTACAGCCACGTCTTGTGGTTGTCACATTCACATTGTTTTGTGTAGTGAATCTATATATGTTTGTCTCAACATTCACTATGTTTGCTGTACCAAATGCATATAGTTGCCTTCACATCAATGTGAATGTGACAACCACAGGACGTGGCTGTGACAACCACAGAACGTGGCTGTACCAAATGTTACTATTATTCTGGTTGTGGCAACCTTATCGTTTTTTCCGTGTAAAAAATCAGCATTTTTGAGATAATGAAAGGAAATTGACTCTAAATACCAATATATTTTTGTGGAAAAACGACACATTTGCTTGCTTATGTGAAAAAATCACAACTCTCATGAGGGATGAAATTTATACTATACCTACTAGGGTTGCAGTGTTCGAATTTCGAAAACTTATGACATACACGGAAAGAACGGTTTTGCTGAAATATTAAAAAATTTGGCCAGATACAGATCTGAAAAATAATTTTGTTGGATCATCAAAATAATTATATAGGACGCCTAAAATAGTTGCTAGAATATCAAAACATGCTGCTGTTTTTTGCAGCATTATCATTATGTTGGAGTGTCCTACATAATTATTTTGATCCAACAAAATTATTTTTCAGATCTGTATCTGGCCAAATTTTTTAATATTTCAGCAAAACCGTTCTTTCCGTGTAGTTTTAAAGAATACTTTATAATTGAAAGTACAACATGGAAAGAAAATTATGCATATTCACTATCCTAATTTAAAAACAAATGTTCCAATTTAGAATGTTAAAAATGCTCTATATTTTAAGATGTAGTAATGTGTTGGACTTTCTCACGTTGACCACAGCAGGATACTTTTAATCAGGCGAAATATTATTGTTACTCACTCACGAGCGGTAAACCGCTGACTAAAATTGTGTACACCAATGCCTAGTAATGCCCAAAATTGGACATTACTAAGTACACAAAGTACACTAAAAGTACACGAAAGTACACTAAAAGTACACAATTTTTGGGCATTACTAGTGAATTTTTTATGTAATGCCCACTAATGTGCCCTAGTAATGCCCACTAATGTCTCAAATCTGCACTGTTAAAAAAGATATAAAATTTACAACACATTTACGATACTACGGTAAATGAAATTTACAAACTGAGTATCTGAAATAAAAATTCTTGCACTTGTATAGCTAAATTCATATACGAACATGAATTTTAATCACTAATACGAAATTTAATACACACAACATTGAATATTAAAAACCCGTTTAAGATTTTTTTGAATACGCAAGGTAATAATACATATTTTCGATTGACAATGAGAACATTTGATGAGCAAATAGATGAGCATAGTAATATTACTGCTCGATACTTTTATTTCCGAAATTACCATTCCTTTAATTTTCAACTTCGTATTTGAAATTTCATATACGGTATCTGCATAAAAACTTCCTACATTTTATATTGTTTTCAATACAGATTTTTTTAACAGTGTGTATACCGCAATGCCCTCAGCGGTTTACCCCTCGCTCACTCACATCTAGAAGATGGCTAAAATAGCCATCGGCTAACCATGACGGTTAGCCGAAACGTACGAATGAATTTATATATCTTCTTGATTATTTATTAAATTAATTTACTAAATTCGTTGCGCATTATTTACCGTGCTGACTCCCATGAGCCCATTTATTCACATATTGTATTTTAAGATGTGTCATTTTTCTATCAACGGAGCGATATGTTTAACCGAGAGTAAACCGTTGTGCAAACGGCAGCTTCTTCGTGTATAAATGCAACTTCGTAGAAGAGAGGTAATAAATAAGTCACAACAGAGGTAGTAATAATGTCACAAACGAAACTTATATTCTCACGTATGTACGAACGTAAACGCATCCAATCGGAACACCATTAGATCGCGTGTTTCAGCAACGGATACTTGGAATGGTTTGTTCCTCTTTAGTCTCCGCTCTAATAATTTGATTGCGGTAGACTTTTCTAAATATAGGTTTTTCATATCGGCTCTTTCGTTTATCTTTTATTAATTAAATTTATTTTATTTAACTGTTAGCTTAAGGAAGCATGATTGAAAAATCGAAATGCTTCAATTTGTTTAAAAATTATATAGAATATTATTTGAAGCGAAATATTAATATGACATTAAAATTTTTAATCATATAGTTTCTAAGAAAATAAAAGTTAAAGTTAGAATTTTATTTAATTTATATATAGACACTTATACTTTAAATATAATATTTTGAACTCATAATATTAAAAGATTTATTTCTATTTTGGCTGTACAGTTGTTTTTATATATAGTTTGTTTAAATTAAAAATATAAGAATAAAAATATATACAACATGAATTCAATCCCAATATTATGTTATACGAAGTAGGTTGCAGCCTACTTTATAATCTTGTTGATGCATCTGCCATAAGATACCATGCATAAGATTCTAACTTTAACTTCTATTTTCTCAGAAACTACACGATTAATCAGTTTGAAATGTTAATATGACGTTAATATACTTTGCTTCAAATAATTCTATATAATTTCTAAATAGATAGAAGCATTTTTTGATTTTTCGATCATTCCTCCTTAATAAACGAACACGGCGGTTCGTTCTGTCTAATATACGCTTACACGTTTTATAACTGCAGGCATAGTTTAATTCTACACGTTCATTATTACGACGCGTCGTATTGATGCGAGATAATGAAGATGTTAATCACCTGGTATCAAATTAGAACGTAATCCTCCCACATTAACTCTTCCGCTCGTAATTTCCGTAAAATAGGAACCGTGAAATCGGGACGACGAGAAGGAACGGTAGGAAGCTCCGCTTGAATCCGGCGAAATCGCGAAATTCCCGCGGCGAGAGCGGGCGGGGAATATAATTTGGCACGTGTGTCACACGCGGAGCGCAATGCGTAAAGGAACGTGATGGGTGCGGAGCTGATTTACGACCCTAGCCCGCGGTAGGACAGACCGCACATTTCCGTGGGAATATTCCTCCCCCTCCCACGCAACACAGTTTATCCTAAATCAGTTTAAATCGCCTCGCGCGGGCGACGCAATCTGACTGCAATTGATGTCCGCGGGGAAGAATTCCGAATTTACGCTCCCCCGCTGGCATCACATTATAATTGGACGATTACTATATTTACATCGTGCTATTGTCGTGCGCGCGCGCGTGCACGCGTTGTTATACCACCAGTATGTACATCGCATTATTGTTTGATGTATGTATGTTCCGTATATTGTATTGTGCCGCGCGACCACACCGCCGAAATTATGCTAACCAGCGTGCTCCACACGACTGGCAACGCGACAAACAAATTATTTTGTTATTGTTAAAACGTCATTTCCCTGCGTTTCGCGCGCGGTCGGTCGAACGCGTTAATATAGGACGCGGGTTTTTGTTAAGGCCCATCTACATAAGTCGCAACACGCAAAACGCAGTTCGTAAACGCAGAGGAAACGTATCACGAATTCGCATGTCATTCATTTGTTTATGCGACGGTTTAATAAGGTAAAAGCCCATCTA
>NJRP01000028.1:42441-72070 GCA_003063835.1 Aphaenogaster floridana
TCACGAATTCGCATGTCATTCATTTGTTTATGCGACGGTTTAATAAGGTAAAAGCCCATCTACCTATCTATCACGCATTCGCATAAACAAATGAACGAGGGGTAAACCGCTGACCAAAATTGTGTACACCAATGCCTATAGTAATGCCCAAAATTGGGCATTACTAAGTACACAAAAGTGTACTAAAAGTACACAATTTTTGGGCATTACTAGTGAATTTTTTATGTAAGGCCCACTAATGTGCCCTAGTAATGCCCGCTAATGTCCCAAATCTGTACACCGCAATGCCCTCAGCGGTTTACCCCTCGCAAATGAATGACATGCGAATTCGTGATAAGGCCCACCTACATAAGTCGCAACACGCAAAACGCAGAGAAAACGTATCGCGAATTCGCATGTCATTCATTTGTTTATGCGAATGCGTGATATGTTTTCTCTGCGTTTGCAAATTGCGTTTTTGCGACTTATGTAGGTGGGCCTTATCACGAATTCGCATGTCATTCATTTGTTTATGTGAATTCGTGATAGATAGGTAGATAGGCTTTTACCTTATTAAACCGGCGCGGCTTTTTGATATCGCCGGGGTTCCCGAGCGTCGTTACACAAGCGGTTAAATTCGCCGCACCGGGTTAAGAGCAAAAGACACGCGTCTTCGGGAGACGGCGGTGATTCATGCGAGGCGATTTATTAACACGTATTAGAGGCGTCCCGCAACAACGCGAAAGAAAGCCCCGCGGGATAAAATAGGAACATAGAACTCCCTTTTGTCGGGGACCGCACGGCGCGGCGCGACTCGCGTCCCGTCGCGTTTATAATTATCGCCGCCGTCGCGTTGCCGCGATTCCGCGGGCGGAAGGTATGTACATACGTGCCGTATATGCGTGCCGTCCGTCCCGCGTCTTGGAAGTGAGCGGCAGACCGCCCTGCGGTCCGCTACGTCCAACTATTTCTGTACCGTACGCCCCGGTGGCTCTTTACGCATCGCGCGACCCGCCATTCCGGTCGCTCCCCGTTAAAAGACGCTCGAAAACGTCGAAATCGGAGACGAAGGCGTCGTCCTTCATCGTCGGCTCGTCAAAAAGCCGCTCGTCTTCTCTCCGAGAAAACGTTCTCTCTTCCTGATTTATCCGCGCCATTCTCGTAATTTTCCCGAGCTGGCACCTGCACGGACACGCCGTACAGCCGCCGTCTGTCTATTTTAGATTCGTTTGTTTCAACGCGGTTAGCTTTTACTGCATTGCCCTAAAACTCAATTAACGCTACATAGCGCAAATATTTTATTGCGCAATCGGCTCTTACGTAAGAGTCACGAAAGATTTTGAGGAGGTTGCGTGCGCTAGAGAGATAAATGTTGCCGCACATTCTCCTGTATCTCGACCCTCTTACTTTATATCGTACTCTATATATCTATATAAATTACATTGATGGAACCGGATCGACGGTGTTGCAAGAAGTAGCGGAGATATGTGGAGTCCGAACCGATTTTATCTTCTATAACAAATGGAAAGCGCTGGTACGCTACGGCCCGTATTTCTAATTATTAAATAAATCTCGTATAAGAAGCATTTCATATCTTGAGAAACAGACGGTTCAATAATCATATTTTTGTGGAAATACTTAGCAATACTATGCGATGAGATAATTATTGGATCTCGTATTATATATAAAATATCTTTGTTTCAAATAATATAAAGTCAAGTTATTAATAAATTAGAATAGGAGATTATGAAAAATAAAAATGCAACTGGCATATATTTATTATAAAAATAAGTATAATTGTTATTTGTTAGCGTGTTTTTTATTAAATAAATTAGTTGAAGTGTACTATTTGATATTAAAATATTTTTTATTTCTCTTTTAGTTATGTTTGTGAAATGTATATAAGGAAGATCCTTAAATATTGCTTTCTTATGTACCAGCTTATATAAATGTTTAATCTTGGAAACATGGAGAGATCAAACACAGATCTCTTCTATTTAAAAAATAACGAAAGAGGAACATAAAATGTAATATAACTGAATTAATAATATTCCCTAGTACAATATTATACGGATAATTTATATTCATTTTGCATACGTAATACAGAGTACATAGATATCATGTTCCAATTTTCATCATCCAGACAGATATGAATATCACAAAGATATATTTAAATAGAAATTTTATATTTTAAAAATAATAATCTTCTATACTTGGAATAATTTTATTTTACTTCTGTCTCTTTTTTTCTCATTTTTTCACAATTATCTGAGCGAAAAATTAAATTGAGAATTAAATCTGAGAAATAAATCTGAGAACTAAATAAGATTATTAGTGTATTATATTTTCACGTTGTTTCTACTTATGTTTCTCGAAAATCTTGTGCCTGACAGGCACGTTTATATATATATATATATATATATATATATATATAATAAATTGATGATTATACCAATTCCAAGATTAAATATTTGTATTATTCTGGTTCATACATTCATTCCAAGATAATCTTTATGAGATGTTAAATGTATCTATATTATACTTTTAATTTTGTACATTCATACACACACATCTATATACACTGAAAGAAAGACTTGGTTATAAAAATCCAGGCTTGGTTAATGTTACCAAGCACCTTGGTGAAATAGTTTCAACTAAACGTATAATAAGTATTAAATAAGCATTACATAATTTAGTTGGCTCAACTAAACAAAATTTGCTCTTTTATAATTATTACAAATGTTTATAATTATTATACAAAATGTTTTGTTATTATTATTATAAACGGTAATGATTTAAATACTTCAAAAGAAAGTATACTAAATGCATCTCATAAGTTTACCAAGAATTTTTTTTTTAGTGTACGTATTATATATATATATATATATATATATATATATATATCTGATATGTATATCAATTTTCACACAGATCTATTACTATAGTAAAATAAAAAAATGCTAACTCATACGATATGGTGTGCAGTGGCGGAGTTGTATGACCACGGTAAAACTAAAATAAACACTAAAACGGTAAAATTAAAAAGGTATGTAAATTATGGCAATGCCCAGAATAATTATTATATAAAAGAATGACTGTGTTGGCCGCACATAAAATAATATTCGCGGAAATTAATATAAAAAATTAATTCTTCAAACAACAAATAAAATAAGAAATAATTTACTCATCTTATTGCTCCTCCGTTTGATGCTTTCTTCTTCTTCTCTCATTTTTTTCGTTGCACTCATACACAACATTCGCGAAAACGCAGTTAATTACGATCGCGCATATTAATTACTAGATAAACGTACGGCATTTTGCACGACACTTTCCACGTTAATCGAACGTGACATGCACTTTACTATTGTACATTGCGACGGAATCCCATCGAAACGCGATCGCGAAAATAACGCGAAAAAAATACGAAACTTTATGATCCGCTTGATATTCGTGATATTCAGCCCATCGAACGAAATATCAAATAATGGAGGATTTTAACAAATCACGTATAAATGCTGAATTTATGTCGCGCAATTGACGAATACAAAATAAAAGCCTGATTACGGTACTTATTCAAATCACTCGATACGACGACTCGTGTATTATTTCGTGCTTTCATTCCGAAGATAATGAGTAAATTACATTTAGATCAGTGAAAAATTCAAAGCGCATTATGAGATACATTCGAACCTAATCATTAAAAAAAATTGTTATTGTCCATGTAAATCGCGATAAAACAATTTATAATTCCCATCTTTTTCCGCTTCGTTTCCATGAAATGAATAAATTCCACAAAATACTTGCTTCGATAAATAGTCAATGGATTTATCGGTAATCGGAAGTTAATTAACTCAATCGGGTTAATAACAGAGTTAATTAAAAATTAAACACGTTTGGTATCTTCTGCTACTTGACACAATCGCGTTTCGATAGCATAACGCGATGGCACGTTGAGTGGCTCGTGCCGTTTGCTTCTCCTTGCACGAATGACAATACGACGCGCGGTGGCCTTGCATACCGAAACAAACGTCAAGGCAACGTGTCTCACTGACACGAAGTATTTCACGTATATTACGATATAGATACATGCCGGATGTCTGTTCCTTTTATTAATTATCTTTCGAATTATTAATACATAATCGATATAACGCGCTTTCTCATTATTCGAATACCTCGAGCCAGCGAAACATTTATTACGTTATATTCATATATTCCTCGTTATCAGTTTCAAAATGATACGTGAATATGTATCATTTTAAACGAACAGTTTAAAATGCAACATGGAATATATTCGAATTTAAGCGTCTCCAAGGAAATTATTATTGCCCATAAATACTATGAAATAATGATTTATGCTTTTCTTTTCTTATTGTCCCGATTTCTATACTTTGTATGAAAAAATTGTCTGGAGTCTGTATCAATAAGATATAAGTAATTGTCGCGTCGATACGTTTTTAAATTTTCAATCGCGCGATAATTAATAAATAATCTCTTGTCGCATAATAAACGTGTAGTGTCTTTTAGTCTTCTAATACTTGTCACGATCGCCTTTAAAAAAATAATGCGATGATATTCATCGCACCATCCATCGCTATCAGCTTGCTCGACTGTCAAAGGACGGATGATAGCACACTAGGCACTAACTTTGCATAAAGACAATGCATTGTATGCCGAACAAAAATACCCATCAAGGCCACGCGCTGGCAGAATTGTTATCGCTTCGAAATATTTAATTCCTTGTAAAATAAAATCACGCCGAATATTTTATTCTGTGCCTATTTCGGCAAATAAGTTGTTATCGCACATTTTGCGCTTCGTTTTATGATCTGATTAGCGTCATCTAAAGTTTTTTCACGTTCATCTTTCACGCAAGTAATCGCTCTCTCTTCATGTCTTTGGAAAAATGTTACGAGATTCAAAATCTAATAAGATACGTGCACATTGACCATCTTTCAAAAATCGAACTGTGAAAAACAAAACTCAGTTTGTTAACTCAATATAACTTAAGACATACTTTATCCGAATTTATCTACTGAGTCGCGATTACAAATATGACGTAACGAATATTACATCGTTTCTTAAGATCTATTGATTAAATTATATACACGGAAAGAACGGTTTTGCTGAAATATCTAAAAATTTAGTCAAATACAGATCTGAAAATAATTTTGCTAGATCATCAAAAGTAACTAAGTAGGACACTCAAGCATGATGATACTACTGCAAAAAGTTTTAGGCCCAGTTCCACAATCTCCAGTTAACTTAATCGGCCGGTTATTCCATTGGAATTGACCAATCGCATTTGTCAATAAGCAAAATTAACAAATGCAATTGGTCAATTCCAATGGAATAACCGGCCGGTTAAGTTAACTGGAGATTGTGGAACTGGGCCTTAATATTCTAGCAATTATTTTGAACGTCCTACTTAATTACTTTTGATGGTCTAACAAAATTATTTTCAGATCTGTATCTGGCGAAATTTTTAGATATTTCAGCAAAACCATTCTTTCCGTGTATCTCAAGGATGATTAGCTAAATTGTTCAAGGGAAGTGTAATTACAAATACGGGCGTAAGTTTTGCAATTATTATCGCGACGGGTGCAAATTGCGATAAGATATTGCGCAACGAACTAATTGCCGAAGTAGAGGACTGAAATATTTAATAGCGCAGAAGACGGATTACTCCATTTCGCGTCGTATGAAGAAATCGATCCAAAATCGTGCTTGTGAAATTGCAAACCATCGTGATGTCAGGTCTAATCGTGCGTTAACAAAGTTATTCTTTATCTACTTATTACACGTTTGAAAAGATTTGTACAATTCATCGGGATAATAGGACATCGTCGAAACTTAGGGAAATGGATGTAATGAAGGCGTGTTTGCGCGGACATCAGGGATTCGGACACAAACATTTTCATCGAACACACGCCCTCGTTACTTCATGAACCATAATTCCAACAATTCCGCGCAAGTTTTTACGAAGCCGAAAATAGCTCGTGTGGCGAGCGCGTGGCCGTGACTACCGAATTTATAGAGCTCCGTCGACGGAGTGCCAACTCGCGCATTGTTATCACTCTCGTTTAACGACTTGCCGGCGAACTTCGCCTTTTATTCCGCCTAGAACTCGGTCGTCCGCGATCGCGGATCCCACAATCGACATCGTTTATATCCCATTCAGGACGGATACGACAACGGGGGGAGAGCTCGATTTCCGCCTCGCTCGGTTATCTCGGTATGACCCGCGAGCGTCGCGCTTCGAGGATTCCGCGAATTTCCGTCGCGATCCGCGAGCTTATATCCACGTGCCCTCCTGCGATTCGATCGATCCACGTCGTAGATATTTCCCGCTACGAGCATTTTTCTTGTCGACGTTATCGAGAGGGAGACAGAGGGAATCGCGTGCTCCGTGCTCCTCGATAACATCGCATCGGTCTCCTTCCAAGCGTGACATCGGGAAAGATCAGAGAGAAGTGGCGACTACATCAGCCACTTTTGCCGGATAATCCATCAAGAAGCTAATATCTTAGTTGTCACTGAAAATAGCGCGCCGTACGAACAAAAATCCGAATAAAATTCTGCGCGTACAAGCGCGTGATACTGCTAACGTATTCTTGTGTTGAATAACACACACGTGTTAAAATATAACCATTTAATGAAGGCGATTGCTGTTCGACAATATCCGCGTTCACAGGCGCAAAGAACGTTAAGCCCGTATCAGACTATGGATTGGGATTGGGATTGGATTGGAATTTGACCAATCAAAGCTAAGTTCACTGAACTTGTTATTGGTTAGGTTAATTGTTATTGATTTTCTTTCTTCTGATTGGTCAAGTTCCAATCCAATCCCAATCCCAATCCATAGTCTGATACGGGCTTTACGCCACGTATGCCTAATCAATTATTTTTCTTCGGCTCGGCATTGGCGGGCGACGCTGACAGGTCCGTGAAGAAGCGAGTAAATCAATTTTGTAGGAAGGCGGCCGGCCACGCAGTTTCCCGGTACACAGCCAGCCGGTACTAATAACGTTATGTCACGCTCGCGTTTGTTTCTGTAACGTTAAACGGGAAGGAGGAGAAGCGAAGGGGTTTGGTTTCTCACGCAACCGGACGGCGCGGCGCGGCGCGGCGTGGATTCGAACATTCCGCGCACGGTCTGATTTCCGGTTTTTCCACTTTTGCTTTATCTCTCTTCTATTTTTTTCTTCTGTTTCGCTTATCCGCGCTTATTCGCTTTTCGACGAGCGAGAGCCGGCCAGCCTCGCGCGAGCAGTGAAAGTCGCACCGCACCGATGCCGAGTCTCGGTCCAGCGACTCGGGCTCTGTGTGTTCTTTTTTTTAGTTCTTTGACTTTTTCATTTTCGCTTTTTTACGCGACAATCTGCGTCCGCGAAAGAGGAAGGCTGTAAAGCGGCAAGAATTTCCTCGCGCGAACTTACCGCTGGACAAGTGCCCAGTTGGGAACTACGGATCTGCATTTTATATATTGCGGCTAGAACGCGCAGGTGTTCCGCAGCGATTGATAAAACAGGATTCATGGAGTTTTCAGACGACACGCTTCTGTCGTTTTCTTTTAAAAGTTTCAACATTCGACTATTATCTATTAAAGTTAAATCTATTTAATTATCTATATTTTAAACTATGACACTCTGCATATTTCTCTGGACTTTGACATATTTTTTGGAACATTGTCATTTCCATTGGATGTAATTGTGTATGATCCATATAATTAATCTTAATTTAATCACTTGAGAAGGACCAGAATCCATGGTCGAAACGTCGTGACATTTTAAATTAAAATAAAATTGGCCAGTAGTGTCGAAACAAATCTCCTCTTTGCTATATTTTAAAGTTAATGGTGATTAAATAACATCCCTCTGGTACACAATTCAATTATTTATCCGCGCGTCCGCGAATAATCTTGTCCTGCATAACTATTAATGTGCGTTTCGAAGCTTAGGTGAGATTTGGACGTTGCAGAGAGTTCGAGCGGTGCATATGTCATCGCGCGGAGATAATTCCGTCGATACTTCGCGAACGAACTGACAGCCGTGTACTCGGCGACGATAATCTAGTTACGGGGAGTTCGACTTATGGACTTACGAGTGCGCTGAATTATTACACGTCGAACAAAGCGAGGGTAGTTCAAAGCTAATTCTAAGCATCGCCTACAGAGGTATTTATATATTCCGGCTTACAATGCGTTCTCGTTGCGTACCCGATGGCAATATGCATTTCGAGTTAATAATTGGCGCGAACGCGAATATGCGTCGTGCGAAATTTCATCACGCGGGGCCGACAGAGCGCGAAGTGAATGAACTGTGAAGCGACGGTAATGTGGCGGAAATTGTTTATATTTCAACGCGAGAGATTTGTATTGTTCGCCGATCGAATGGAACGTGACGTAAAATGTCGAATCGGCGGGGATGATTGATCAATTGCGACAATAAAGCGGCCCCGATAGCAGTTTCGTAGTTGACGTATGAATTATGATCGCCCGTGTCGAAAACAGCGCTCGGTGGTATGTCGGTCAAGATACGACGGAGTTAATAGGTCATTGCGCGATGGGAACGTCCGACTGAATTTGTACGAGGCAATCATCTCGGGCTCTCCCATCGGACCGCGCGTAGCAATTACTTTCGCCTAATCGGAAGCCCCCGCGGGCATTCCGTACCTGCGTAGTGTCATCCCGATGCATGTAACGATGTCCTTACGTCATAGCCCGCTTGCGCAATCTCTCTCCCTCTCTCTCTTTCCTTTTCTCTTTTCCTTTTTCCCTTTCTTTTTCTACTTTGCGACACCAGCCCGAAAAGGAACCTTGAACTGGAAAGCGACAACGCCGTTAATAAATTACGCTCCGCAGCAACAGATTTTAAAATACGAAAAATTGGAGCTTGAAATGTAGCGGCGAGAGCTTCGAGTCCATTTATATTTTATTTTCATTTAGAGTTCTACTCTATATCTAAGACTCTCTTTTTCTTTTCATAAAAGAGTTATTTTTAAAGTGTTTATTAGTAGTTCGTACAATTTTATTTGTCCGTTGGATGATGTTAGATGTATGCGCGACGCTGATGTGTTTTATCTTTTCGCTGGTTTGATCAGCATAATGCCGCAAGTGTAAACGAAACGTGAAGATAAAACGTGGGTGAATAAATGTGGAATCGTTACGGACGTTGGTCGTGGCGACGGCGAATAGGTATGCTGGTGCTATGAATATGTTCGTTCGTATACTAGCCGAATCACCGTATACGCTGGATCAAAGGGTGTCACGTGTGCTAAATAAATAGCATCTGTACGTACGCCGCGGGCGATAGATATAGCCGCATTGCTAATTCGTCAACGACTGATGCGAGATATTTTCGGTAAAGTACACTTACTCGCTAAAATAGTTGCTGTACGGCCAAAGCTGACGAGGCGAAACTTCAAATCGCGATTTTACCGTGATCATGAAATTGTGATTTGAAGGCGCAAGATTCGCTTGTCAGTCTGACTTTTCGATCTCCGATAGAGAATAGCCGATTTAGCATCTTGATCAAAAGATTCGATGACTTGTCGGAAAGGATGAGACGGCCGTTAATCCGACGCACGCGACGTCATTAGCCGGAGTTGTCGGCGCTATAATAATCTGACGAAACGACGCGTGGTCGTCGTCATCGGAAGCCAGCGATCGGTTGGTCGCATGGGCGCCCATGAGGAGGGGTAAAGAAGGGCATATGCCTCCCCCTGAATTTTAATTTTTTTAATTTAGAATGATTTTATGATTGACAACCGCAGATGCTTTTCGTTTGAAATTTATACAATTAAAAATGAAATCATAAATGCATAAATCATGCATAAATATTTCTTTAAAAAATATTATTTGAAAATATTAAATAACGTTTGTTTGGCAGAGCCTTACAAAAATGGTACACTGAAAAAAAAATTCTTGGTAAACTTGTGAGATGCATCTAGTAATACTTTTTTTTAAGTATTTGATTATTATTACCGTTTATAATAATAATAACAAAACATTTTGTAATAATTATAAAAGAGCAAATTTTGTTTAGTTGAGCCAACTAAATTATGTAAAACTTATTATACGTTTAGTTGAAACTATTTCACCAAGGTGCTTGGTAACATTAACCAAGCCTGGATTTTTATAATCAAGCCTTTCTTTCAGTGTACCTTTAAGTGTATTTACACTCTGCCCCTCTTGAAAAAAGTTGTAAGGGCGCCCATGGTTGGTCGGTCAGCCCCCCTCTCTCTCTCTTTTTCTCTCTCGATTTCTCATGAAAAGCAGTTAAGCCTGGACCATGGCCAAGACGTTCCGACGACAGTCTCTTCTTGTCCCCGCGTCCTAGTGGCGGTTTCGATTTCTGCTGATTATGGGGGAGACGCGTGGTGGCAGCGGCGGTGATGCTGTTGCTGCTGCAAGTGCAACTTGCTCTGGAAGCGAGTTGCAGCGTGGAAGAGAAGGAGGAGGTGGAGGAGGGTACCGGGGGAGATGTCTGGGCGTCCCCAGGGGCAACAGGTACTCACACATTGCCATTAGCTTTTCCGGGAGACAGACCGAGCTACCTACCTACTAGGGGGTAAGGGGCGCGAGATACCCGGCCGCGCCGCCACGTGCTCGCGCTAAATATAACGTCTGTCCACTGTCTGCCTCTTTCCATTGCTCCTTCTTGTCTCGCTGCGCGTGCAGCCTCGACGCGGCCGCGGGACCGTTACCTCTTCCTCGGAAGAGCAGACATATTTATATGGCAAATGGCAGAGAAATGCGCACACGTCTATCCGTATTCATTTATTAGTGTTAAATCGATCCGAAATACTAATGCATTAGCTATGTAATTCGCGTACTTGTTCGGTCGAACATTTCGTCCGCGAACGAGACCGGGCGTGCTGAATTCAATCGACGACAGCTGCACGTGCTGCTGTCAATTCCGAATGAACTTTGAACTTTCGTTCTTCTTCGGTACGAAGAATAGGCGGACGCTTTTGGTCAGTTCGAGAACCGAAACTCATTGTATTTCTACGTGGAGAACAGAAAGTTTCACCGACCGAGCATAACGGATGCGTATTGGATTACCCTGTTGTCCTAGTTCGTCGGACGCGATAAACTGCCGAGACGCGATTCTCACCTCGGCATGTGCATTTTTCATATTCCCAGCCGTCCAACGCGCTACTCTTCTTTGCATCCATTGTATAATTTAGATATTTATCGATGGTCACGGGAATTTTCGCGCGTATAGAAAACCTCGGCGTTGAAATGATAAGGGTGATCAGATCATATTTACAGAACTATTCTCTATTTCGTCCTCGTTCATCCCTTTGCCATCCTATATCGGGTGTATCAGCGGGATTGTTATGTAGCTTTTGGAGCTTCCGGCAATTTCGATAATTGAATCGCGGGCTGCTTTCGCCGTCAAAAGGCGACGGGGAGAGTCAGAAGAAGGCGGAGTAGGAAGGAAGAAGAAAATGGCCGATGGGGCGGCTTATGCGAATAACTCGAGGTTGGCACGGTCACGTCGCGGTCCTCCGTCCGACTCCATGTTCTCGTCATCCTCTCTCTCTCTCTCTCTCGCTCTCCTGCCTCTCTTCACGGCACCTCCCGTCTGTCTGCCCCGTCTCCGACGTGCCACGGCCAATTTCTGTCCCGCCGCATTTGTCTCTCTTTGCCAATCGTAAAGGCGCTTCGCGGAGCTTCGGAGCCGGCGGGCAGCCTGCGGGAAAAGACACGCACGTGGGCTCGGCGACGCGAGACACGAGTGGCGCGGACGGGTGGATCGTCGAGGTAAAGAGTACTTGCCCAGCGCAAAAACCCGAATTCCGTCGCGGACGGCGGAATAGCTCGGCACGGTCAACGATCGCGACTCCGATAGCTCGCGCCACGCACTCGCGCCCGTATCGCCGCATCGCAGCGTGGAGACGTGTGTCGCGTAATTCGACCGAAATACCGTGGACAGCTCCTTAATTAAGTTTTACTCGTTGCCAGAGGCACGATGCGCGCACGCTGTGCCAAGACTAATCCATTTTCCTTCGGATAGAGATCGGAGTTTCAGGAAGTGGATACAGCGATATGAAAATTTAGACCTGCTGGCTACTTTTTTCCGCCACGGAAATAGTTTGTAAAAAGCGTTCGTGAGATTATTCCGAGAATTATGTGTTTAACATCCAAAAGATGTCCGCATGTCGCAAACGAGATGGTTATTCTCAACGTAATATCTCGCAAAAGTAGATTGCCTCGTTAGCTGGTCATTGTTTACACGTTGTTACGACCGCGACGGGCGCAACATTCATATCGCGTTAAACGTCTGCGTGTAAATTGTTCTTACAAGAGGGCACACTCGGTACCCCGAGACTTGGGTTTTGCTTGAAATACCGGCGCGCGAACTTCTTAATTAACGTCCTTCACCTGTTGCCAAGCGACACAATATACCCCTTCAGGTCACTGCAACGTAAATTACGCTTTCACAAAAAAATCTCGTTTGTCTTGCTGCAACGGAGCTATTTTAAACCGCATACGCGTTTCAAATGGAAAATAAATAGTACGGAACATATATAGCTCTTATGGCTATATATGTAACGTTAATTTTATGGTCACATACGTCATGAATTTTGAATAATATATAACATATTAATATATTATTATAATATATTGTATATGCTTAAAGAAATTTATATATAATAATTTAACATATTAATATATAATTTGTATTAAATATAAATTATATGTATCAATTAAAATTTATATAAATTTATAATAATAACATATTATAATATATTATTATATATAATGTATATATTTAAAAAAATTTAATAATAATTTATATAGATATATATGTATAATAATTTATAAAGATATAATTTATATTTCAAAGAATATGTGACACAAGATATCATGCATCAAAAGAAACACGATAAACATTAAATGTCGGTTTTTATTAGCGAAAAGTTTTCGCATCGCGCTTTATAAAGCTGCCCTACATTGGCTATTGTGAAAGATGTCGGGGTCGGCTGCAGCTTACCGCTAATACGGACGAAGGGTTAAATAATGTAAGCAGTCGCAGTCGCGAAACTATCATTATGCCGCGACGCGGTGTTTTCGCGGTGGAGACGGCGCATTCGCGATGAAAAATGACGTCTCCTACGTGGCAAGTGAGATACGACGTGGCCGGCTAAAGCGGGCTAAAGAGGACTAAGCCTAAGCTAAGGCGATTTGGTAGTGCATCTCCGCGACTGCAATGCGGAGCATTGAATTTCTCCCGTCGCGGCTCCGGACTAAAATAAAATATATTGCGTATTTTATGGTGTTATTTTTAACTGCACCCGCGCCACTGTCTTTTATCCAACCCTTAATCCGTTCGCCGTCGACAAGGCTGCCTGAATTATAATGCTGGGAAAATTCACGGGGCTAAAGAGTGTCCGGAATTGGCGCTTCCCGACGTTGGTGTGCGGTCGGCTTTCGATGTTGGCAAGCTAACATTTAACGTTTCATCGCGATTCGTATATAGACATTATGCCAGTCGATACGACATCAAGTATTCAGGAGCAAAATTATGCACGACGTATTCGGAGCCGTAATTGGCTGGAGATGGAAGGCGGTGATACAAATAACTCACGTTTCCCTTGATCTCCGAGACGATTTATTATTTCTTCGTTCGCCGAGAGGCAGATTACACGCTCCACGTAAGCAAATATACAAAGTCTCCCCCGTTCCTCCCTATGAAAAATGAATAGATTTATGAGATATAATCGTTGCGCGTATAGGGTAACTCGCGTTAAATTTCCGCGACGTAGGAGACGATCTCAAATTTATCGAAGATACTTTGTACGATACTCCATGGTGACGTTGTACATCCTGTGTACATTGGCTGCGATATCTCGGATATTATTTTTGGATTGCAATTATATACTCGGTGTGCCAGTTTGTTAAAGAATTGTTTTTTTTCGACCGACATTTGCGTCCGAGTTTGCCGCGCGATTTATTCATCGGGGTCAACCGGATAAATACTACGCCTTTTCATTAACAGCGATTTGTTTAGCTCAAACGAGTAGGTAAAGTAACCGATATTCTCTACATAATCGATATGTTGGACTGCCTTCATACATCCGGCAAATAATTGGGTCAAATTCAGATTTAATTCACCTTTTTCGATCGAAACGGTTAAAGCGGCGTTGCATGTATTCAGAATTTTAGAAACGTTGGTGATCGAAAAATTATCGGATTTTCTCCATTTAATCGTTCAATCAGCGAGATACATGAATGATATTAAATTTTCTAAAAAAGTGAATTAATTACCTGTACCAGCGCTGCGTCGTCGTGTTGATATGTCGCTCGTTAGTATGTCCTCTTCCTCTCTTACGTCCATTTCCACCAATGTAGATTAACTTTAATCTCGGTTTAACTTACTGTTTATCTTTTTCTAGTTCTAAACATTAGAAGAAGATAAAGAGTAAGTTAAACCGAGATTAAAGTTAATCTACATTGATAGAAATGGACATTAATCTCTTTCGGTGATCCGATACTGAATCTCCGATGTGGTAGGTCATGGCAATTGCAGTAGCATCTGGTAGCAGCGGTTATTTTTACGTGCAAACTTTGTTCTCCCTTGATCTCCTTCGAATGAGAACGCGTCGCACGAACGGCGGAACGACGACGACGACGAAACGGACTAGTTCCATTTCAAAAGAAGCACGTGTCGGCAACGAGTCCCTAAAGTCGTAAAGTTTGTCGATAATGAAACGTCGAAACACTAAACACGCACTCGTTCACGGGGCTTGGACCCCCTTGGCTGCGAGACTCGGCTACTTTGATGTGCGATATTAACGGTCTCGTTAGTAGTAATAAGGGGCCGTGCACCACCTCGTAAAAACGTGTCGTGTGATAAACGATTAAGTGGGCGAGGAACAGACGTGCGAGACGTTCTTTATTTATTGGTTTTCTTTATTTGTGTTACCTAAATGAGCTCGCAAACACTGGGACTACCAGTTAACCGATCGTGTTCCCATTTCAATGACACTTTAACGTCAGACAAGAGAAAGTTATTCAGCGACAGACATGTTGTCTGGATGATAAAACTTGGTGACACGAAATTTCGATTCTCTTATCTCACTTGTTGAGAGAATAAAACGACGACAAGATACGTTGTGGCAATGGCGCGGTAATTCATGAGAAATACCTTGAAACGCTTCAGAAATTGGCTCTGACATAAAGATTCACATGTGATATACATTTATAATATTGAGCATTCACAATGTACGCGTTTAGATAATGGTTGTGTTACATGAAAAGAACGGTTTTGTTGAAGTATCTAAAAATTTAGCCAAATACAGATTTGAAAATAATTTTGTTGAACCATCAAAATTATTTATAGATCTATATCTTTAGATATTTATTAATCTTTAGATATTTCAGCAAAACAGTTCTTTCCGCGTAACTAATTTATTTTTAATGCGAAATTAGCACCCCAATTAGCATCTAACCCCATTTTTAGAATTTTGATATAATTGATAGAGTTATCTTTTCCTAAAAGGTTGCATTGTCTCTGACAATGTTCCAATTTTGCAAATTCTCGTGACTTGAAATCTTTTCGGAAATCTAGCCTTGTCTCGAAAATGCTGAGTAACATCTTGAAATTTTTATCGAAGAATATTATGATTCAAATTAATCCGGATTAAACAAATATTACTAATTTTATATATGAAAACGTGAAATCAGTATTCCACAGCTTCGAATTTTGTTTTTTGCATCTACAGAGAACTCATTTTCAAATGTATCAGAAACTCTTTTGCACTGTAATAATTATATTTGAAAAGCACTGTATTAATTATACCTGAAAATGAGATGTCACTAAGAGAAAATGAGAGAGTATTACTTTTATTTTTAATTAAAATACTAGATAGTATCATTTTGCTATACCATTTCTATAAACGAAACCTTTCGGACAATTTTTTTGGTTGTAAATAAAACATTCCGCTCGATATAAAGTGTAGCGACCTACCGGTTGCTACTGTGTGCGGAATTTTCATCGTGTACCAAATGGGATGGCACCGTTTGCTACCATATGAAATTTTCGTTACAGTTGCCAATTCCGTGTTGTATGAATGGGAAAGTTTTGCGGAAATATGGAAACATCCAAGATGTTTTTGTTCACATTCACAAATATGTGTTTGCATTATTATTACATCATATCAGTTTACAATTAGATTAATTTACGACAATCGAATACGCGCGTTAATCCACAAGTGGATTTCACCAAGGAGATATTTCAAGTCAAGAGTTACAAGAGTTACAATATTTTTCATCAAAATTTTATTAAATCGTGTGTGTATGTTTGTTTTGCTATTTAAAATATTAAATGAATAAATGAAAAGTTTGTATATATTCTAATTTCATTCGTGATCATTGTAATAATTTGTAATTTCTTAATATGCGGCGTGTTCGAAGTGTGCGCGGCTGGATAGTTATTTGTGTCAGCAGTATGTCTACGAACGCGTTCCATTTAACCATTTTTTTGCGCTAACGTATTCGAAAAGTGAAGTTCTCTGTACAGGCCGACAAATTTACACTACGTCGGCAGCGCGCGTAAACGGCTGCGGCCGTTAAAATGCATCACTTGGTCATCGATTTATCGACAAAAATCGAGCGTGCTAGTAGCTATTGTTGCAGCACGGTTGCATATTCGCTTTGGCGTTACTGACGTTTAACTCTTCATCTACAAGGGTTTTTATATATTCCACGTCGTAGAATCTTTTTACCTTATTTGATTCATATGTAAATTAAAACCACACACACACATAGACTCACACACACGCTATAGTATAAATTTCATTATTAGAATTTTAAATTTAATTAGTTATAGCATGTTTTACAAATACCGTGCAATATTTTAATACCGTATCTCTTGGAGATTAATTAAAATTGAAAATCCCAACATGAGAATATTGAGTAACAATAATTTTAGAGTTAAGCGATCGATTGGCAAATGGAATCGCATAGAATTCGTGTACTAAGATTTATAACTATGCTTACACATGTACCGAACTGTCATCCGTTATCGAGTTTCACGGTTTAAGTGAAAACTGACTTTTAACTACTTATTACAAATTTAACTGTTACACGATTTAATCGATTTGACCCGAATAGATTGTACTCAACTACCAGATATAATCCATTCTTTGTAATTATATACGATATCGGTACTTACGCTGCTCGAAGACACCGAGCGTTTTCACTACGAACGGAATCATCCATTATCTCACGCGACGCTAACGAGTCCATAAAAAGAAGTCTATAAAATGAAACTCGTAATGTGCGATAATATACGGAAGGAATGGTTTTGCTGAAGTATCTAAAAATTTAACTAGATACAGATCTAAAAATAATTTTGTTGGACTATTAAAATAATTATTAGCATATAACGCTCTAGCATGATGATAATGCTGCAAAAAATGTTGATGTTTTGGTAACTAGTTTGAGTGTCCAATATAATTATTTTAACAGTCCATCGTGTAGCTCGTTCGTTGAAATTAAGGCTTAATCCTCGAGGTGCGATATGTGATACCACCCGCTTTCAGTTTTCAAGATAGCAATTCGTTTTTCTCATCATATTTGTCAGATTCAATTTTTAGGATTTTATTTTTTTTAAAAAGGCAGAAAATCGTGAATGTAATTTTACAAAAATTGTAATTGCACTATGAAAGAAAAAAAAATTGAAATTAAAACTCCTTATATCGCTTCGTGGATTAAGAGTTAACACGGAACGCAGGGAACGGAGTATTTCGGCATTCGCTTATGTACAATGTACATGCTGAATTAAATATTTCGTCCTGGTAAAGACCTTGTTTTCGTATGTCGTGTACGCCGTGTTACAACAACAAACTCCAACGGCGTGCAGCCTACCGAGCCTTACGAAAACAAGGTCATTATGCTCGGTCGTGTTATCATTCGCGCGGCGAGACTCGAGCCTGCGGGCATCGGCGCGTGCCGCTCCACGCGTTATTTTCTATCGAGACGCGATCGGAACTAGTGCTGCGAGAAAACGCGATTGCTCCTTACGAACAGTGAATGATTATCAGTCCGCGCGGCCAATCAATTCACACGGACAACGACTCGTAAACGGATCGCGGCGACGGCTGCTATCGAGATAGATATTTCGCGAGTTAGAGCAAGAATCGATACAAGGATGGGAGTAAGGCCCAGTTTACAATGGCTGTAGTAAACCTTCAGCCTGTTGCTTTAAGTTAAATAATTTTCGACCAAAAACCTTTTCCGTGTTGCTTCAGTGATAATCCTTGAGCTTCAAGAGTTGGTCCTGATAGAGTGGTCAGATCCTGTTAAGTTTAGGGCTAACTGTTAAGTTTAGAGAGGGCGAGGGGTAAACCGCTGAGGGCATTGCGATGTACAGATTTGGGGCATTAGTGGGCATTACTAGGGCACATTAGTGGGCATTACATAAAAAATTCATTAGTAATGCCCAAAAATTGTGTACTTTTAGATTTAGTGTACTTTTAGGGCGGCGCCAGACTATGCGCGTTTTACGCGAATATTCGTGATTCGAGCATCATTCATCCTTGTTTATCATTTGATAAACAACAAGGATGACATGATTCGAATCACGAATATTCGCGTAAAACGCGCATAGTCTGGCGCCGCCCTTAGTGTACTTTGTGTACTTACACGGAAAAAAAAATTTGTTAACTTGACTAAATCTTTCAACTAAATAAAATTTATTTAGTTCAAGTATTTATTTATTTAACTTAAACATTTATTTATTTAACTTAAACATAAAATATATTATATATGTTTAAGTTTAATAAATAAATTTTATTTAGTTGAAAGATTTAGTCAAGTTAAAAAATTTTTTTTTCGTGTAGTAATGCCTGATTTTGGGCATTATTAGTGTACACAATTTTGGTCAGCGGTTTACCCCTCGGTTTAGGGCTAACTTTTAAGTTTAGGGCTTAAGGCAGCGCGGAAAATGCTTTTTGTCAAAAATTATTTTATTTCGAGCAAAAAGCTAAAGGTTTACTATAACCATTGTAGACTAGGCCTAATTGTTTTCCGATATTTATTCTTTAACGATTGTTAGGTTCAAGTATGCATGTTGCATCGCGGCTCAATTGTTTCGCCTGTTTAAAAATAATTTGGCCATCACTTTTAAATCGAGAACGCAAAATAGTACATTGAAAGATTCAAGATAGTCGTGATCCATCGACCGTTTTTAATACATGTGTTTCGCGGAATGTCTTGTACGATACTTGCATACAATACTGAATTTCAGTTGTGTCTTCGCATGTTTGTCACGCCATTGTTCCTTTATTAATCACGCGATATCAGGATAAAGTTGTTGCTAATATATCGATTCAACGGAACACAGTAGCACGATTCATTTAATTTGTAATTACAACGTTTATTTCTCGAGACATTCGAACTTTTGCCTTTCAAAGTTCACGAGACGTTGTAATTTACGAGACGTCCCGGATAACAAACGGGATTTTTCGCGTCATGCCGTAACGTAACAAAGTGCGCGTCGCGTACGTAATTAGCTGTGTTTTCGCGAGTAAATATTGTGTTGTGAATATTGTGCAACGAAGGAACCTGAGAGGAGGAGGTCTGGGAGGCATCGGGCGACGGCGGAGTAACCTTGCGGTGAGTAATTTATTATTTATTCGTTACGTATTACTCGTAGAACTAATTATTTATCCCCGTGACGGCCGTATAACGTATTCCGCGCGTGTTTTGCATAATCACATAAGAAACATAAAATATTTCTGATAATTTTGCTTGTATTTTACAGATCAACACAGTTGCGTCACAACTCCGCTGTTGCGCATCGTATCGGTGAGTGCGGAACTATCTTTTGATCTGAGGTAAAGAATCCGTGAAAAAAATTGCGTAATGTATAATGTACAACTAAATATTCAAAATGAGGAGTATGAGAATATTAGAGATAAATTTAAAATTTTATGGATCCATTATTTTAAAATAGATGGGCTAAAATGGATTAGTACTCTAATATTTAATCCTAAGATATATTATTATTTTTCGCAACTTTTCAGAAAATGTAATTGAGAGTACCATGAAAATATAATATTAGATTGGATATATATTTTAGTCTGTATGTGAGATTATAATTGATTATATTTCTGAGTTTATATAATTAGTGAGAAAAGTAAAAATAAAGAGAAAGCAATAAAATAAAATTATAAGAAATATTTTTACAGTATAAAAATTTTATTTAAACTTCTTCATAATATATCTCGTGGACGATGAAGGTCGGAAGAAGATATTTATGTATTGTATGTATTTGAAATAAAAATAAATGAAAATTTATAACACGATGATGAAAATTTGTTAATATTTAGATATGTTTGACTTTATTGTCTTTTCTTTTCCTTTCTGAAATATTTTTCAAATAGAACTTGGAATTTCTATCTGAGTTCTCTGTATTTCTTTCTCAGGATTAAATATTGTATCATATGGTTTCAATACTTCGAAACTTTCTCAATATATATGATGAACATAAATAAAAGAAAGACTAGAAATGGCATAGTTACATTGTATTTGTTGAAACTAATTTATTTAGTTAGAAATATGGTAAAATAATTATTAATTGCTTATTAATTAATTTTATGTTTATAATGTTTCATAGCCCATCTGTTTCTATATTTATTAAGAATTTAATTTTATATTACTTGACATAAGATAAAAAGAGATGAGAGAACCGTAAAATATTTCATCGTGGAGTTATTCATGGATTAATTAAATGAAGTAATTAGCTCTTAACATTTAAAATGTTTTATTATAGTAATAAAAAATTAAAAGACAAAATCAGCTGAATAATAAAAATTGATTTGCTTGAAAATTTAAATAATAGGTAACAGTTCGGTATATGTATACGTGCGGTTACGCGACTTAGATATGCGAATTCTATATAATCGTTTATAATTCTAGAATTATTTTCTCGACATTTATATTAGAATTACCAATTCTAATTAATCTCCAAGATATGCTTAAGATGTGTATAATTGTTATGAAATACTCTGCATAATTATTAATACGTGACACTAAAATATTGTTGACATATTCTTGTTAGCACTTCAAAAAGACATTAACTCCAATAAAATAAATATTTTAAAGCGCAAATTAAAATTCTAAATCAACTAATATTATTCGGCTAGAGTTGCAAACTAATTATAACATGTTCTTCTCATTTTCATAATACAAAATGCATAATGCTAGATTGAGATGGTAGTACGAACGAAATTTGTCCTTTTTATTATAAATTCATTAGAATTGAGCTTTTGTAATGAAAATCGACATGTATCATTTTTCTCGTCATGGTTAATTTCGTAAGTTAAACCAATCGCGTTTTTACTAAACCGATAAAATTTCGGATATATAGGGCATCGATCAATTTCGAGGTCCTATTGTTTATTGGTGTGAAAATGCACTCGTGAAATTTCGATTCTATTATTCACAATGATTGACAGAATAGAACATTAATTACCTTATCTATCAGCGAGCATATAAAATATTGATTACATCACATACATAGTTAATAAAAAGATTGTTATAATTATTCGTTACGAAAGCTTAGGGATTAGTTTAATTACTTTTGACGAGAAAGAGAATTTCTTAGATATAATTAAGCATTTCCGATTTATCACAACCTCGCGCATTCATCTCGCAACCGATCCCCTTGATTCGCGTAATTTTCATTATCTTGCAACACTACGACATAATTATTCTCGACGTTCGATGTACTCGCTTGCGACATTTGTATCGCTCGAAAGAATCGCAGACGATCGAAGACGCAGCGATATAACGTTCAAAATTGAGCTCATTGAACTCCATAATGACATCATTTCTGGTAAGTCGCGGCATGTCGCGACGAAATTCCAAAAAGTTCACTGAAGCTCGGTCCAACTACGCGCGCCTCCGCTTTATGCGGATGCGAATGCCGGCAGCGAGTGCATTCCTGAGTGAACAATCGCTAGTACTACGAGCTGCACGAATTGTAGTAGCCATTATATTTGATCATCTCTCGCTTTCTCTCTCTCTCTCTCTCTCTCTCTCTCTTCCCCTTTCTCTCTTTCTTTTTGTCTCCTCGTATACGTGCTGTAAATTATTCGTCGGCCGAGTCTCGCGCGGCGATTCCTCTATGCGTGACGAATGACAAACTGACGACAGGTGCTTTTAAACAACCGAGCTGTCTTACGCGAAACTACTTCTCTCATTCGATGCCGGCCAGAAACTCTTGCCGTTTCTTGCCGTCTCTAGCCCCTTTTATAAACGGCCAAATTTCTGCTTGAGCTTTCCGAGACTCCCTCACGACCGTATTATTTTTCAAGATGTCGTAAGGCAACGTGGTGTTCGTACTGCCGGGATTTTTATCGTTTTTGATACGTCTTTGTTACTGTCGCCCCGAGTTAGCCGGATCGCTACTGGCAAGTCGACAGAAAATGTCCAACGCGATGACACGGACTTGCACCGTTTTCCTTTCGGAAACTGCAATGAGATCGAGGCGCGCCGAGGCGCCGTGAGGCCTCTTTTATCCGACGGCGTACAAATATCGCGAGAGTAAATAGCCTGGGGCGCGGCTCTCTTTGTCCACCCACGCGAGTTATAGCACCAAGTGGAGAAGATACACGCGACTGTAATTCACCTTGAGCCTCTGAGAGACGAGATTGCCGGCTGGAGAACCACCCGCAGTCGTCTATTTCGGTTTAGGAAGAAAAGTCTGCAACCGGGCGACGGGATTGGGGGGCGCACCTTCGGTAAATACGTTCTGCATGCGCACTAGCACTTCGCGAAACTCGTACACCATCGCGATCGTTACTTTTAATCAATTATACATTCGCGTTTTTCTTCGTCGACCGGCGACCTTTCGTCCACCGTAATTTTTTTCGCCGCGTGGATGGTACGATTTTATTCTTTAGGAGATCTTTCTTTCTCCCTCCCTCCCTCTCCCCTCTCTCTCTAAGGGCTATTGTCCATTTCCACCAATGTAGATTAACTTTAATCTTGAGTTAACTTACTCTTTATCTTCTTCTAATGTTTAAAACTAGAAAAAGATAAACAGTAAGTTAAACCGAGATTAAAGTTAATCTATATTGGTGGAAATGGACGTACGTCAGTTATTATGCATATCCAAGGATTATAAATTCATGTTATCCGGTTAATTTGCACACGTTTGATCGAGCTGACCTGAAGATTCTTCTTACATCTTTGTGCTTGTTAACGTGATAGGGAGGATCGCTGGAAGGATTATCAGGAGACAGTAATTTGACAGTTAACATTTGTTTCTCGCGTAAATGGATTACAATTTGCATATTCACTGTTACGTCGACCGAACAAGCTGTGAAGTGTTAGTAAGTCGGCCGGCCGGATTGATGTGTCACGATATAAAAAGAAAGGGAAGAAAGAGAGCGAAAGGAGAGAGGCAAAATAAAACGTGACTCACAGCAATTATCGTTATAAATTAATAAAAAACGAAACTAATGTTAATTCGTCCTGTTAGCGTTGATAATCTGAAAATTGTTTATTTCGAGCGCTAACCCTTTCGCGCGTTAGGTCACAGATTTCTATCTGGACTTTTCATTATTATTTCGTAGATGTATCTAAAATATGTGTTTGGCCAGCGTATCGATTTGTATGAATGGGTACTAAATGCCCGTAAAAGTGGGACGCGCGTCAGGGAACATTTTTAATCGGGCACGCGATCCTGCGTGCGGCTCGTGCGTGTATTCACCCGTATCGAGTGATACGGCTACGTTACGTTAATGTGTGTTACGCAAAAGTTGCCCCGGTGGCCCCCGTGTCAACGATCCATCGCGTGTCGCGTATGAAAGTACGTTTATACTGGGTGTAACCGAACGAAGGGAAAGTAGCTTGTACATCGAACGGAAAGCTCGACGTACGACTCTTCTCCTTTTGTGTTCGGATGCATCTTGTAGACATCGCGTGTACACGATACGTATAAAAGAACGTGCGGTTTGCGTCAACCGCAAAATGTGTTCGCGATGAATACACTTTACGATAATGCACGCCGGCTTCTCGACTTTTATCTACGAGTGAGGATCCTTTAAAGTTTCCAAGTCGCGAATCGGGCTCGAAGATTTAGCTTCCGTGACATCGCTACGGTTTTTTTTCCGTCGGATTAATCTTTCTGTCTGGAACTTACTTTAGGGTCCGAAACTTTGATCTAGATAAAAAACGAATAAAGAGTTTCGAAAGTTTAAGTGTTTGACCGGTAGAAAATATCAAAAACTTAGTCGTAGACGTGGAAGATCTCTTGCTTATATTTTACTAATATCCCGCGAATTTTGCGGGAACCGAAATATTTACTCAGTCGCTTCAGCTAATATTCCCGAGATCCATTTTACCGATTCGGAGATGCGCGCGGAAATGTAAATTTTATTGCGATACGAAAAGTTCCGTCCGCGAGTTTTGCCGTCGGTGTGTTCCTTCGGTTCCTAGGCAAAACTTCGATTGGATTAATACGATGTCACGAGCAGCTCGTGGATTCTTTCACCAAGTTTTCAGTTGCCTCTCTCAGCCTTTTTGCTGCTCCGTTAAGCTGAATAACAATGTCTGAATTCCCCGTAGAATCGCTGGACGGAAGCGTCTTTGAGACTTGATCATAATTGAAGCGCGGGTTTCAATTTTGCAAGAATAATAGGTTGTTTTTCTCAGTGGAGAATTTCTCTTGTACTCGTTTCGGGTTCTTATGAGTGTTTATACGCGCGCCCCTGAGGCGTCAAGCAATTAACGGAATCGTTAATCAACGACTCGGGAAATTCTCTGGAAGTGATGAAACCATTATTAACAAGAAATGCCATCAGCGCATTAATATTCGGCGGTTACTCCTGCGCACTCAATCGTTTGTCAATATTTACTTTGACATGTTACATCCAGCACATCTCGCGCAGTTATTTGCCGGTGGCTGTGTAGATCGGGCAAGGCAATTGGAGGAATTGATCGCTCCTACAGATGGATGTTGTTTTACCAGTCGATATATCCATCTTTCGCGATACAGTGCGTAGACTCTCGTTTAATTGTAGATACCGATCGCGAGAGATGAGCGATGGAGAAACGACAGATGTGTCGATAAACGACCATCGATCATATTCTTCCTTTACGAACGCGAGTCACAAGAGATTTTTGCGAATTACCCGACTAGAAATTTTGCTAGGTGTCACATAAGGCCCGGATGAGGTTGCCTTTTTTGAAAAATAAGGCCCTGCTCAGGGGTGTAACGCGATGGATGCATACGGGCCTGATCATGCCAACCACTTAAGGGTCTGATAAAAGGACCTTACACGGTCCTGGTGTTTGCTAGATCAGGATTGCCCGATCGAAACTTGGGATTTTTAACGTAGAGATAACCTGAGAAGGTCCATATCTGGGCTTGATCTGGTTGACCTGATCAGGGTCCCCTTTTCTATGCCCGATCCGGCCCTGATGTGACGGCAGGTCTGCCTCCCCAGATTTCTAGTCGGGTACGCGTTTGTACGTCGAGCAAATAGAGGAGAGCTTCTCCGTCCTTGCTATTGATTCCCGTCTTTTCAGGCGTACCCTGTATACATTTCAATGCCATGGAAATGGAATGGCCGACGTCACTCTGCGGCTCGAAAGTGAATGGAGGGAAACACATCACGTGTTTACACGCAAGATATTTGTCTTTCTACCTCCGCGCACGTTGCGGAGCGACATCGACCGCTCCGGCTCCATTTCGAATACACCGACTCCGCATAACGCCCGTATTCCATCTTCCTTGATATCGGCTTGGAGTTTATGTGTTTAGAGTGCCGTCGTGTCTACTCAGCATCTCCGTCGATTACGAAGGACTCCGGACAAGTCCGGAGTCTACATAATTCGCAAAGTAATATCGGTAAATAAGTGATATAATTGAGCCGACGGGGCCACGTTACGACGGACACGAGCCGTCTCCAGCTTTGAAGTTAGATGGGGTCAGTTGCCCGGGTGTACATCCAACTTCGGGACAGCCTAATTAAACTACACTCAATTATAATTCCTCCGGACACACGCGCTCATTCCGGAGTATCGGCTCGAACATGGGACGTCGTAAATTTACTTTTTAATTAAAATGTTATGCTGATACGCGCGATTGAACCGTGAAGTGAGAATTTAATCTCCCCCTTCTTGTTCTATTATAAAATAGAGAACTTTCTTTTTATTTCTGCGTTACACAGAGCGACATTTGTTGCATCTGTTCCACCATATCGAGCGTTTACTTTGTCACGCTGCTTGCTATTTTCTTACCTTTATCGTTAATTATCACGACGATTAATTATCGTTATTTGCGCGTGTGGCTCCGCTTCTTATTTGCGCCTTCAATTATTTCGACTAAAATTAGCTGGTTTATCTCAAGTAGCGTTTTTATTATCGTTAGAGGCGTTATACGTTTCTGCTATATCTTCGGTTTGCATTGACATCCGGCTCGCTCTCTCGGTTTACGTCTAGATTGCTCGTGAATTGGATCTCCGTTATATCTCTGACGTAGACATGCGTCAAGCGCTTCTGTTCGGTGGTCCAACCGGGTTGCTCTGAAATCAGCGAACCAGCGAACTGAATGATTCGGATTCAGCATAAGTTACCGCCCGGTGGATATCCCTTAATTCTCGTGAGCGAGTCAACGCTCGTCGCGACGTGCTTCCTGACATCAAAGCTCGATTCTGCGACGTTCGTGCACCATCGGTTCCGAGCGCAGAAATGAGATTTCCGTAGAACAAAGTTACCGGGTTTAGTTTGGAATATTCCTCTGGTCGCATTTGCCTATCGAAATTTTTGCGTTTCTAATTCTGCTTACAATTCTGTAAAATCGTACTTTCTTTTCCAATTTTTGTTGCTAGTTGAAAAAATTATCGTATTTAAATTTATAGATAATTTTCGTAATATTACATAAGAATGATATTTTACGATAAATCTACGTGACTTTAAGCATTATCTTTTTCTAAATAAAATGTATTATTAATTTTAGTACAATAAAATTGATGTCCATCGTAACGAAAGCTACACCGAAAAAACGATAAGGTTGCCACAACCACAATAATAGTAATATTTGGTACAGCCACGTCCTGTAGTTGTCACATTTACATTGTTTTGTGTAGTGCATCTATATATGTTTGTCTCAACATTCACTATGTTTGCTGTACCAAATGCATATAGTTGCCTTCACATCAATGTGGTTGTCACAACCACAGGACGTGGCTGTACCAAATATTACTATTATTGTGGTTGTGGCAACCTTATCGTTTTTTTTTCCGTGTAGGATTAAATGGGTCAAACATCGATCTTATCACAAAGTTGCCAAGGGTTAGCTGCTCTTAAATCACGATAAAAATAACAGACAATGTCGATAAGAATAATAGACTGAAGGATATCATCTCTGTGAAGTTAGCACTTTATTTTTTTAAAAATAAACTTTTTGTTACAGTTCTGAATGCACCCCTATAAGAGCTCCAGAGTTCCTTAATAAAATTAAAAATAGTTCTGTAAATTAAGTAAAAAAAAAAAAAAAAAGAACTATTGATAAATTTTTAAGGATATCTCGTTTCTTCACTCGAAGTTCTTTGGGACACTTTTCACATTAACGGTTTATATAATAGGTTTATATCACAGGTTTGTGATCGTTTGTAATCGGTTTGTAATTTAGGTATTTGTCGATAATAACATTTTGCATAATTCGAGGTAAACTCGTTTGTGGCGGCCCGCGGTGTCTCTGCGGACGATAGTGAGGGGCGGCGGGACTGGTGGGAGTCGACGCGCGCGGCCATGTGCTCGCGTCGTAGCGCTCGATCAGTCGACGCCGCGCGCTCGCACCGGACAGATCCTTGTTGAGGGGTATCTCCTCGCGAGACAAACGTGTTATATCTGCGATACGAGCGACCACGTCCCCCCTTCCCCCCCTCGTTCCCCGGGTGCGTAATAATTCGCACGCGTAGTGTGCGACACGTGTGTCACGGCGCCGAGCGCGGTACCATTCCCGATGCACTCTTCCCGAGCGCGCGATGACGACGGTAACCGCGCGTAATCGTTTCTCGCATCCTTCGAGCATCCTTGTGTGACGCGCCTTTCCGTCGTGCGGAAAGCCGTCGCGAGGCTAGGGAGAGGAGCAGGCATTAGCCGAGAGCGAGAGAGCACGCTCCGGAGCTCTCCGGTAAGCGGATAGCCATCTCGAAAAATGCCAAGGTGATCGTCTCTCCCTTCACGTCCCTCATCTCCTGGCGTCTCGAGGAAGAGGATCATCCGAGCGCATCAGATCTCGTCGGTTCACGCGCGTTTTCACGCTCCCGTCTCTCCCGATTTCGTCGCCCCTTCCGTCGTCGACCGCCTGGTGGAATCGCGCACGCTGGAGCGTGATCCTCGCCCGGCCAGCACGTCCGTCGATCGCGGTTGAGAGCCGCCAGAGTCAGGATGCATCACACGGCACCGTGGTATCTGCCCTGGGGCCTGAAGCTGGTGCCGCTGCCGATTCCAGCGGGACACCCGGCCTCCGGCATCCCGAATCCCGCTGGCCTACACCTGCTGACTCCTCTACCCGGAATCTACGCACCGGAACCGCGTAAGGTACGCCACGATCCCTCTCCCCGTATCCCCGTCCCGGTTCCGCGACTTCGTAACTTCGCTATCGACTTTCACCCACGGGACGCTCCGTACATCTTTCCCGCAAAATGGGAAATCTCATTTTGGAAGTACACAACGATATCGAGGGAGAGTTACGTCGATGCCTCGAAAAAATTGAGTTAAGCGGGTTAGAAAGAAAGTTAGAAACTGATTTCCGAGTCCCGAACCGAGATTCCGGGACTCAGATGAGATATATCGCGCTTCTCATTCAAGCCGCGAAGTTTTAACTTCACTTTGAGTCGCCGAGGTTTAAAGTTCGTTATCGCGAAGAAAGCGCTCTCTTCATTATCACCGAACGAATCGGCGATCGTACTGTATATGAGCGAAAGCTTCATTCATTGGGAATGAATCGACAAAGTAGTCGTGATTGAAAAGTTGCAACGTTGTTTCGCGGAACTGGAACTGTCTTCCCTCTTTCGCGGAATCACCCACGAAACACGGTGCTTTGAGCGACTTCATTCGTCAATGGAGATATTTGGGGCGTGATTTATTTATATCCGATGATGCCGCGAACGACGTATAGATCGGAATAGATCGTTTAGTTAGGAGCTATGATAGTTGATAGAGAGCGGGTTATAGGCGATTGCATCGAGTGTTATGCGCGGTGACGTGAGCAGCAAGATGATGTGCCGCGTTCTTACTTCTTCGTGAATCACGCGGTGTTGCAATTGAACCATTAGATTATCTTCTTATTCGAAGTAAGGACTGTATGAATAAAATAATTATCTAAAAAAATCTAATTATATATAAATATAAAAAATAATAATCTTGATTTATTCGACGAATATTATCGACACGTCTTTTGCTGGAACTGCAGCTAAAGGTATTATATTACTTTATTTGCTAAATAATAACGCTGTATTATAACATGGCAGTAAAGATTATAAAGCCTTTGTGTGATACACAAAATATTTGATTTGTAATACATAGAACATCGTTAATATTATCGACGTGTCTTGCTGAAACTGCAGCTAAAGGTATTACCTTATTTGATAAATAATTACGCTGTATTATAAATAT
>NJRP01000028.1:100094-125139 GCA_003063835.1 Aphaenogaster floridana
ACTCGATATGTTATAACTAGAACGTTTGATTGATATAACTATAAGGATTTGAAAACTATAAGGACTTTTTTAATAAGGATTTGATTAGTATTTTCCAGTTGGATTAATAAAACTTCTAGTTACAAAGGAACGTGCAACCAGAATTCTGGTTAACGTTACCCGCAACGCACTCTAGCAGTTTTGTTATTGTGCGAGTTGGACGAACATTAACAAGAAATTCTGGTATATTTAACAGGAAGAAATTAATCATGCTCATCTGGTACTTCCTACAAGAATTCTGATTCGTTCATTTTCCAACAGACATACTGGTTGAATTAATCGGAATTCCTAATAATGCAACCAGATTTTTTTTCAGTGTACAGTCAAGTTTTTTAAAAATATGTAGTTGATTTACCTATAGTTCTTATCTAACGTTGATTTTTACTTAGACAGTATAAGTTGTATGTACTATACTATCCTGTGGCAATAATTATTATAATTATATTTTTTCACAAAAACTTTTGTTTTATTTTTACCTCTAAATGTGTAAGGTTCGAGATCTATGCTCACAGGTAACTAATTAATTAAAAATTTTACTAAAATTCTCTAACAACCTATTTTTCAGCCGTGCGTCGCCTAAAAAATGTCCCGGAAATAATCATTTCGCATCTGGCAACCCTAAAGGAGGGGCATATGCCCCACCTGGATTTTAATTTTTTCAATTTAGAATGATTTTATGATTGACAACCAGATAATTTTTATTTGAAACTTATGCACTTAAAAATAAAAATCTGCATAAATATTTCTTTAAAAAATATTTGAAAATATTAAATAACGTTTGTTTGGAAGAGCCTTACAAAAATGGTACCCCTAAGTGTATTTACACTCTGCCCTCCCTTGAAAAAAGTTGTAAGGGCGCCCATGTCCTAATATCGTATTTTGGGAGAAGCACACACCGAACGAAGCAGCAGTAACCAATTTGTATTGCCCTCGATTCGAAAAATGTTTCGAAAATCAAAAAAGAAGAGGCTAACAGGGAGCGAGAGGGAATAGAAGTTTTTTTTAAATTTCACCGGACTGCGGTGCCCGCAAAGGCTTCCAGGTCACCTGGGGAATATCCGCCGCGTCATCACCGCAGCGCGGCGACTTGTTAACGGTTATCGCGATTAAAGCGGTGGCGGTGACGGCGACGGCGGATAAATCGGAGCATATCCTAGCGGTCCCTATCGCGCCGGTCGCGCGGACAGCGGTTAATGCGCAACGGCCGCGTTTACGAGTGCAACGTGGCGTAATCGCACCTGCGACCGAGAGGGGCGGGATTTCTCTGCAACACCCCCGCGTCGTTTTGCGCGGTCGATAGACGACCACGGGGGCGTTTACGACACGTCGACGATTACGTTCCCGTTCTCGGTTTGCCGTCGCCGCTTCCGGACGAGTTGTCTAGCTGCGGCGCGATTAGCGCGGAGGGATCTCCTCGAACGGAGTCGAATTCCTTTTCTATCTATTTATCCGGACGGGAACGCGATAATTTGACTCGAGAGAAACGCTAGGAAGATCGTCGTCCGGGCTGTCGGGGAGGGAAATACCGCGTTGTAATTTCCCTGTCCCTTTTACGATGCCTCTTCGCGTTGTAGCGACGGACCTTTTACGACCGACGACGGCGTAACACCGGCACGACGGTTATTTCGCGTAGATAAGACGCGGATGAAACACAAATGAAATTCTAACGAGACTCACGCTGGCGCTTTCCCACAGCAGCACGTTTCGAGGCGATGTTGTTGGTTTCTTTTATTTCTCGCTCCGTACAATTATGATCATTTATATTTTACTTTCTTTTTTTTTATACAAGAGAGGATCCGTGTTCTCAGTGCATTGTGTATTCGTTTTCCGCATAACTTTCGCAGCAGATTGTCTCGCGGAATCTCCCAATTAATCTTGCTCACGAATCATTTCTCATTCTTACGTTTCCCTTTCACTCAGCTTCATAAATTGTTTCCCCTCTTCCCGCGTGTCCTTCGTCGCCGCCCGTACTTGTTGCAACGTAATCCCTGTTGCATCCGACCCCTGTCGTCCGCTAACGTTATTCCCCGCACAGCGGATCGTCGCGCGAAAATAGAGCGAGGAGGGCGGAGAAGCTGCGACGAACTCGTTTAACTTTGTACGTACGTAGCACGGGATCGCGAACTTGGTTCCCCGGGTAAGTTTCTTACGCCTCGAGCCTCTCCAGCCCGCGCGTCGTATCTGCACTCGTTACCTAGCGAGGAGACTCGTTAAGATGCGCATATGACGACACCACCGGCGTGAAAAACACCGGAACGACACCGCCGATACGATCGCGTTATGTCGCGATTGTTCCGCGTCGAAACTTTCCTTCGTGCGTTGAACTCCCTTAAGCCCGCAACACACTACGTATCGCGGACGCGGATCGGATTGGGATTGCGGATCACGGATCGGAATTCAGCCAATCACAGACGAGCTGCTCGCCTGTGATTGGCTGAATTCCGATCCGTGATCCGCAATCCCAATCCGATCCGCGTCCGCGATACGTAGTGTGTTACGGGCTTTAAGCCCGTATCAGATTATGCATTGGGATTGGGACTGGATTGGAATTTGACCAATCGAAGAAAGAAAATACCAATAGCAAGTTCAGTGAACTTAGCTTTGATTGGTCAAATTCCGATCCAATCCCAATCCCAATCCATAGTCTGATACGGGCTTAAAGCCCGCAACACACCACGTATCGCGGACGCGGATCGGATTGGGATTGCGGATCACGGATCGGAATTCAGCCAATCACAGGCGAGCAGCTCGTTTGTGATTGGCTGAATTCCGATTCGTGATCCGCAATCCCAATCCGATCCGCGTCCGCGATACGTAGTGTGTTGCGGGCTTTACGAAACCGCTGCCGTTCTCGTGACAATCCAACGAATCCTTGACGAACCCAACGTCAAGCAGGGCCCACATTATCGAGCTGAACCCCGAGCCAAACCTATAGAGACGAACTTTGAGCCGAACTTCTTCAAAGGTCCGCGTCCTCAGCTCGAGGTTTGACTCAATAATGTGGACGCGTGCTCGGCTCGATGTTCAGCTCGATATTATGGACCTTGCTTTAGGTATCCGCGAAGCGGGATAGTTGAGAACTTTATTTTACGTTTGTGACACACGGGAAGACTCGGGAGCATTACATAATCGCTCGGAGCTCGCGGAATTACGCCGGAGTCTCTCTTGACAGGAGTTTGCCGTCCTGCTTTCAGCACGCTCGTTCGATAGCGCGGAATATGGGAACACTTGAAAGCAGATGAGATCGGTATTAGGGCGAGTTACCGAGCGACAGACTTCTGAAGCCCGACAAGTTTCGAGAACTCTTGTGTGAGAGACTATTAGTTTCACGTGACTGTGCGATCGAAAACATGTGAATGACTTTCAACGTGATTACACAACGACCGGTTTAGCTCGCTGTTTCGCTGCCGGGATATAAATTTGGAATTTAATATTTAAGCGATCTCGCACGGGATTCGTTAATGGGATGTCGCATTCTCTTGGAGGCACGGGATATTCGCAAATTAGAAAATAACTATCGGGGATATGAGCGCGCAATTTGCCCAACTCGTTCGTTTTACGCTCGCTTCGATGGATTTCCCATTATTTCCCTCGATGGCCCGTATATCGGCATTGTTCTACACGTACCCTTTTCCAGACGTTCGTCACGAACGAGATTAACTTCCGGTCGCGTCCGAGCGGGACGGAACATTGCCGATTTCCTCTTTTTTGTCACGCAGACGACGGTCGTGATGGGCTGCGCTCGGCAGAGATTCAATTTCTTAAACATAGAACGTGATAATCCACGCGGTCTTTTTCGACCTTATATACAATCTCCGTGCAATTCACCCGGGGATGCCGGAGTTAACCAGCGATCCGGCATTATCGTACAATTCACCGAATGACCTTTTGCAAGTTTTACGGCTTATAAGGATTAAATGGTCGTTTTTATCTCCGTAACGACTCCGAGGTTTACCGCAATGCGATGTCGATTAAATCCTTTCGCATAGAACGCCGCGAGGTCGGAACGTGCCGTTAATAGGGAATTAATCGCTCGTTTCGCTTTCGGATCATCTTAATGCGTCCCGGTACCGATCTCTCTTAAACATTCCTTTATTTCAAAGAAGTATTATGCTTTCTTATACGTTGCATAACACGTATATTTATATGAACACATAGGGAGTTGCCATTAATTGTAATTGATAAGTTAGATTTATTTCTGGTCTCGCAGTTCTATTTTTGTCATTCATTTTTTTCTCGGGAAATATAAAATAACCATAACATATACATAAGGGAGAGTTGCTGAATGCGTACCGGTCGCTTAAAAATTGTACCTTATTAATATTTTATATTATTATACTTAATATAAGCAACATTTAGTAACAAAAATATGAAATAAATAAGAAATGAGTAATATAGACGAAAATTTAACAGGTTACATCTTTTGTTTTGCGCGTGCTAACAACACTTTAAAAAATCAGGTACAACTGATGTTAATTTTTGATTAATTTATGTAGCTGAAAATAATGTAATCATGCAATTTTCTTTTGAATCTTTATATTTTCATAAAAGAAGGTTTATTGTAAAATATTTTAAATTTATAGTGTATATACATATTTGCAATTATTATAAAGATTAAATTGATATTTTTATAAAATCTATCAAGTTTCCTAAATCGTATCATCATAAGATTTTCTATATTGTACCGGTAGAATTTAGGAACTCGAGCTTATATGAATACAAATGTCAATTGCAAAAATAAATTTAAGCCAGTTTTATTTCGACATCCTTTGTTTGTTATTGTTATTTACTAATTATTAAATACTTGATACTTTATAAATATTTTATAAATTATTTATAAAATAGGTATTAAGAGTAATAATTTTTTTATTAATCTTATTTTATTAAGATTAATAAATATTTCTATCTTATTAATCTTTATTTTTAATTATTTTTATCCATAAATTTGATACTTTTAAGGAGGTATTAGAAGGAGGATTTAGAAGACCCATAGGTACGATTTAGGCGATCGGTTGCCTAAATCGTACCTTTTGCAGCATATTAAAGAAGACTTATAACAAATTAATTTATTGGTAAAAGGTTAAACATGTAACAATAGGTGCCTGAAACATCAAGTTACAATTTTCAACCAGACATCATCACTGTTATAAGACAAATTTTAAAAGTTATGGTATAAGAGTTATTATCTTTAAAAAATTTTGGTTACGAATAACCATTATACATGATTAAACATTTTTTGACTACCAGTAATCATTATCGATGACGGATATTTAATTATGGTTATCAGTAACCAGTATAAATGACCGGAATTTTTTTTGGTTACCAGTAACCATTAACAATGACCCGAATTTAATTTTGGTTACCGATAACTAATATCGACGGAAAATTTTTTTTCTGGTTACATTCGACTATTGTCAATTGTTATTATAATAACCAGTATAATGTACTCAGAAAAAATTTTTTCCGTCGATATTGGTTATCGGTAATCAAAATTAAATTTGGGTCATTGTTAATGGTTACTGGTAATCAAAAAAAATTCCGGTCATTTATACTGGTTACTGATAACCAAAATTAAATACTCGTCATCGATAATAATTACTGGTAATCAAAAAATGTTTAATCATGTATAATGGTTATTCGTAATCAGAACAATTAAAAAATAATATTTTTTAATTATTTCATTTTTTGAAAAATTTCTTTGAGATTTATTGATAACTGGTTTCTATTTAAATAAAAATTAATTTTTACTCAATGACTTTTTTCCAAAAAATGTTTAAAATAACTGTTATTTTGGACCTCTGTTTCTAACGTTTATTTCTGTACAAATCAGTACCAACTGGAAAATATAATAAAAAGTAGCTTAAGTGGTGCGCAACTCTCTCATTATAACCGTTTATTGTTCTAATTATTATTAATCGTTATTATCTAATTCGTCGATATATTCAGCGATTCCTGGATTAAGTGAGCGTTCGTTGACTCAGCTAAGCAGCACATACGCGAGCAGTTTCTTCCAGCGCGACACTAGGCTGAGGAAAGTAAAACGCGGTGAAAGGCGAAGCGAAGGTGATCCTTGGAGCAATTCCGCGCGGCGGTTGATGCGATATCATAGCCGTAGGATCGTTAGCTGCTACTGTTGGCTGTAAAACGGCGCGTTGCTCGTGCCTCGGTGGATGGCTGCCGTAAAATCCCGGGGTCGATGCAGTTTCGCCAATAATAGTCGGAAACTCCGGAGCGTCTTCGTCTCTCTATTATTACCTCCCGTCCGCGATATTCTTGCCATTCCCGCAAACTTGTCGGCGTTATCGCCCGAGGGGGGGCTTACGCGCGCACCTGCTGCGTCGCCGGCGTGTAGGTATCTTGGAACGCGGTTCATGCATGTTGTAACGGAGGTTGCATCGTCGATGCGGTTTACATTCGCAGTTCGGCGCCGCGGATAGCTTATGAATAGTGAACGCGCGCAGTCATCGCTGAGTTCCACACACCGTGAATTTGTGGAACTGCAAATTAAAATACAATGATGTACCGGCAGCGAGACGCTCGGCGCGGTCTTAATTATTTAGGAACGTGGGGAAGAACGAATCGATGTGATTCACTGTCTTCTAGTTATCCGCGAGGTACATATATGCAAAGTTACACACGGACTCGTCGCTGTCGTTTGCAGAGTTTGCAAACGCGAAACGTTTTAATAAATAATGACGTCTTTAAAGTAGAGTCATGGAATATTAAATTCTTTTACCTAGCCGCGCTATAGGAGATGCGTGTACATACACGTACACGTTTCTGGATCGGTGTCATTCCTTGTTGGCGCATCATTTACGGCGACATATCGGGCGACATCGCCGGCAACCCGAGCGATACGTCTCTATCGACGTTTTAAAAAGAATATCGGCGGCTTCGAGGCTTCGTAGTGAGGTCAATCGCTATACTTCTTCGGCAGGTAGCTTTATTATCCTGTAGGGCATAAATTTAGTTTCCGTTAGGGCGAAGGATGAAGGGAGAGGGAGGGGGGTACCTGTTCGGTCACGTGTGTACCGCTTTCAGTGGCAGGTAAAATATCGCCACTAGCGAAACTATCGGGCGAGAAAGAATGACTTTCGAAGGAGGCAGTTTCTCGAAAAAAAAAAAAAAAAAAAAAAACTAGGTAGTTTCGGTTTATCGTGACGTATGGGGTAAAAGCCGGTTTTCAACCAAGTGCATGTACAAGCACGTGGGACGGAATACCAACTGGTTTTCTGGTTTTAATTATCGGAAATCGATCCGTACTTGCCCTGCAGAATTAGGGAAATGTAACTATACTGTTCCACGTCGGCCTGAAGAGATTGGCTCTGCTCTCATCTAGATAGATCTTTTCATAATTAGAAGTCACATAATTAACAATCAGAGAGGAGTAATTTAAGTAATTATGGATCACAATCGCATCTCGCTATCTTCATTTCTCGATCTCCCCTTTCCGATCTTTTGCAAATGATCTCTGTTACTCTCTCTAAAATATTCCCAATCTCATTGCACAAAACTTTTTATGTATCATATATTTGTATGGTAGAGGAAATTTCTGCTGTCGCGTCAACTTGCGTTTCCTCTCAGAATTTCTTTCTCAGAATTTCGACTCTATTTTCAATCCGATAGCCGGCCCCGGATCCTCCTATCTCCGCACCAACGTCATAATGTCAAAGTTAATACTCGCCCCAATATTCCAGCTTAATATCGATCACGCTCGATCACGTGATTTGATCGGTGCATTGCTCGATTAGCGAATTAGCAGTGGCCCAAGAAGGAGGGTGGGGAGAGGGGGAGGGAGAGAGAGAGAGAGAGCACTCGGAAGTAATCGCTTCTGCCTCTCTGCACACAACCACGTCCCGTTCCCTTCCGTTGCCCCCTATCCCTACCTGAGTCCTCACGCCGCCATCGATCAGCTGATCGTGCTCTCTGAGGCAGAACGCCGCAGATACCAGAAAAAGATAATTTATATGCCCAGGGTCGTGGTTGCCACATAGAACTGGCGGTTTCGGCTTTCGAGAAGATTACAGCGGCGCGACCGGTTCCACCTCGCTGTTGTTCACTCTGCGATACATATCGAAGGTTTTTGGCGAACGCGACCTTTCGATGCGAATATGTGCCACTCGTTGCCATGCCACGAGGCGGAGTTTCCAACTGTTTTGACCGCGTTCAATTTTTAATTAGTCGCTCGCCTTGCTCACCTGGGATTGCTCGATATACGCAAGAAAAAAAACAATGTTATACACATAGTTAGAAAAGTTGCGGAATTTTAAATTTGATTTTCTTCGTCACAGTATCGTGAGTTTTGGTTACTTTAGGTTTCAACCTATTAAACTTCGTAAGCTACCGAGATGTTTTTGTGCAACTGCGAGGTCTTTGTTTTCTGTCGCGGAGGTGCTTTAGATCGATACAAACGCAGTTTAGCATAGAATATTTGCAACATCCTCGATACTTAAGTAATCGCGATAAAAAATAATAGCTCGGTGATGAATGAGACTTCGTGTTTTCTCTTTTATATCCTACTCGTTTATATTCTACTTTTATATTATACTCGTGAGAAAAGTGCCCTTCTTCGGGAGTGGAGGAAAAAAATTCCCCATTGAAGAGATAGAAATACAAATAGGAATGCGCGAACGTGAAACAAACAACAAAAGCATCAAGAATACATTATTCGTGACAACGTGGTGGCTCTCTCCTTTCAGTCGCAACGTTTTTGTCCCGCAGTAATTAATACCTTAACGATGAAGGTTCCACGAAAGCCTTCGTGCCTTTTGCGAGCGTGTAATTTTTTATCTATGTCAGCTTATATTTTTTTATTCGGGTTGCAGCAATTATTTTTCTAATTTTTACATCATCACTCGGCTGGGCTATCAATTCCTTTTGACGTTGAACGTCAGAGAAATTACGTGTCATCTTCAGTATCCGCATTAACAGATAGAAGGTCATTGCGAGAGATGCGTAAAACCCGCCACGAAGTAAGATAATTAATAATGTGCACAAGAGGCAATATAATATGAACGGCTAACGTCTTTCTTAATCCTGTTACGATCCTCAGTTTGACGATACACTTGATGTCTTCGAAAAAATGATCCGTGAATATGAAACTCTTCAAATCGGAGCAGGCGAGTAATATTTACATAAAATTAGCACATTTATGTAATAGGAAGAATTAGCATACATATGGGTTAAAAGCATGTCGAAATGCGTTAAATTCTAGCCGACTTTCTGTCTGTGAGAATATTCGCTCGCGAGGTATTGACCTTTTCTCACCGCACCGTCGCGCATACCTGACCTAACATTTCCGACCTCGGTTTAACGGCCACGATATGACGCAAGCCGAGCGTAAAGGGTTGCGACTGTAAAAAAATCCAGTTCTCGGGGCGTTCTCGCCGGTGCAATTAACGGGTGGGGGAACGCGGAATCGGTATGCCTGGACAACAGCGGCGACTCGCCGCATCGGCGACGCTCCGGGAAGTCCTTCATTATTTTATTTTTCCTCGCGCAAGAAATATCTTCGCGAAGATACGCGCCGCGCGCACACGGCGCTCGATCGCGTTGCGCAACGCAATTATTACCGCAGCCTCGTCAGGTGGAGTGACGCAACTATATAAATAGCCACCGGTTAGCGTTCGCTGCACACGTGAAAAATTTTGTCATCCCGAAGAGAAGAGCCCAGACTCTCTCGCTCGCTGGTACCTGCCAATCGGCCAGCAAAACGCGACCCGAAACCGGACCTTTTTACGCAATCGCGTCACGTCCTTGCCACGGCAGGAATTCCGTTTGTCCTTCGAATTTTCATTAAAAAGGTCGCTTTATTAACCAGGCGTACATACCTGGGCCATGACAAACTTTATCGTGACCTTTCGCGGGGAGACCGTGAACGATCCTTTCGCCTTCCGTGCATTGATTATGCGGGCGACGTGTGAAGCCAAATAAATGCACCGAGCAGGAAATGAAATAGTCAGAAACGTCGGCTCGACTCCCCAATTAATTCCCCATCAATCACCGCGGGGCGAAATGGCACCGCAAATTTTATTCCCGTATAAGAGATTTTAAGAACACGCGTTTTAAAACCACATGGGATGCCGCTGAAATAAACGGACGATTTAACGTCGATTTTTGTCAAGCGAAAATTCTCAGCACTATTAACATCGAACGTAGTGGATCCGACGACAAAACTCTCCGCCGTATCTAAATTGAATCTCGAAGTTTTGTGTTTGTCCATCCCACTGTTCAGCACAACGCGAATGAAATTGCCCGAAAAAGATCTCGCGAGAGAGGATCCCTTCGGCTAAGGTCAAGCGTGCGCTTTCCCAAGGGTAGACAGACACCCGACCAGGAGACAATGACCTCGCCCGAGTCATCCAAGAAGGAGAAGCCCATTCGCCGCTATCGATTGGAGCTTTTATTCCTGATCTTATTACCAGTGAGAGTTGGATCCGACGTAAATTAAACTTTCGGTTTCTAATTGACAGCTACACCTCGAGCTACTTTTTCCACCCTCGTCTCGTTCTGTCCGGCGTCCACCCCGGGATTTGTCCTTCGTGGCAGACGGTCATAAACCTTGATTCCACGAAACGTAGCAAGGTCTCCCTTCTTTCCGACATGCGTCTGGGTCTCGCCTCGAGCCTCCTCGTCTAGCCTTTCGCAATCACTCTTTCGCTTTCTCTTCACAGACGACACTCCACTCTCTCGCAGTCGCCCATCGGCGGCAGACGCTGTTGGTCGGGAGCAACAGGCCCTCTTATCGACCGTGCTTTGTGCGTACGTCTCGTCCTTTCGACCCTCTGTTTCTTCAAGGAGTAGGGAAGAGTAGGCGAGCGAATTCAAGGGTTATCCCTGCGCAGTTGGTATTGGTATAGTAGGACACTCAAGCACAACGATAATGCTGCAAAACGTTTTAATATTCTAGTAATTATTTTGAGCGTCCTACTTAATTACTTTTGGCTTTTAGAACGATGAAAGTACACGGAAAGAACGGTTTTGCTGAAATATCTAAAAATTTGGTCAAATACAGATCTGAAAACAATTTTGTTAGACCACACAGAGAAAAAAAATTGGTTGAAAAAACAAGATATTTAGTCCGATACGTTCAACTAAAACATTAGTTGGTTTAACTGAACATTATTTGAATTAACTAATTCTTGATTTAAAAATTTTGATGGTTGACATAAATAAACTGTACCCTTTTTAATTCAACTAATGTTCAGTTAAACCAACTAATGTTTTTAGTTGAACGTATCGGACTAAATATTTTGTTTTTTCAACAAATTTTTTTTCTCAGTGCATCAAAAGTAACTAAGTAGGACACTCAAGCACAACGATAATGCTGCAAAACGTTTTAATATTCTAGTAATTATTTTGAGCGTCCTACTTAATTACTTTTGATGGTCTAACAAAATTATTTTTAGATTTGTATCTGGCCAAATTTTTAGATATTTCAACAAAACCATTCTTTCCGTGCATAAATAGTGGGCATAAAACGGACAAATAGTCTTTCAGAGTTCATTTGTCGCTTTAAATCAATTAACGTGTGTATATTAATGCGAATATAGAGATACGAGACGATGTTATAAAAAAGTGTTATAAAATTCGCTAAGGATTAATGTGAGATGAGATAATCTTCCACTATCGAGCATCCTTTTGCGCGTACGCCAGGCGCTGTTTCTCGTTCTCCATTTTCCTCCCAGTCGGAAATCTGGCGATGGAATCGCGCGAATTCACAATCGCATTCTATGTCGGGACGAGCAAGCCGCAGACAGGCGGAGGAAATTAAGCGTGGCCCAACAAAGAAACGCGCCGGATATTAGCTACTAAGCGCTCTCGCAAACGAGCAAGAGGAGCGGACGGGCGGTAGCGACGAAAAAAAGGGAAGTCTAATTCACTCGCGGTTGAATAAACAATGTAAATTCAGCCTTTCTTGTGAATTTTATTTTCCACCGACGCGGCACGTATCCCATGTCTAAGCAGTCGTACTTTTTGCCGCCGCTGCAGCACTGCTCCCGTTCCTCGGGCGCGAAAGCCAATTTAGAATTTTCCCAACGAGATGTGCGCGGAAGGCAAAAGCTTTCACGGCGCATACCTCGTAACATTCGCTTCGTTTTATGTAAGTCGCTGATGGCGAGTGAAGTCGACGAGTGAAGTTAACGCAGCCTCTCATCCACGACTTATGACATAAGCTATATTTACGAATTTAATAGGGACATCTATAATTACATTAAATTATAACTTAATAAAAGTGATGGATATAATTTATATTTAAAATTGCGATATTTTATGTTTATACATTTCAAGTTTAAGATATAATATTTTTTAGGATTATGAATTATGGATTATTACATCGTCTGCGATTAAATAATAGTGTAATACTGAACAGAACTGTTAGAAAAAGCGTAACAACGAGATATCGTTGTCTCAGATATTTCTCTAAATCTCTTATATTTACAAGGAATATATTTGTTTGAAAACATCTTACAAAGATCGCTGCTATTTGCCACGGCAAACTGCTCTAAAGCAACGGAGCTTTTCGTCGATCGATCGCTGTGCGTAAACCAACCCTCGTTTTAACTCACGTCTTCCCGCTTTATTTCTTGATAGTTCTACGTAGTTGTTGAATTTAGTACCTCTCGTTCTGCCCTAATCTTTCGCAATTCGCGATTGAACTCAATGGAGATTTAAATGCAGTTTGAATTAGTTGAACACGATGGCGAAAATTCGCGAGTTTTCCATTTTACGCGCAGTGCTTTTATAACTTCAGTATTTTATTACAATACTGAACGAATTAGTCATCTACCCTTTGTAGCTCGAAAATATGTACATGAACGAACGGTTTTCCTTGTACTTCCGGCGGGTTCCGACTCAAAGGAATATTGTATTGCAGTCTTGGCGTTTTACAATTACTTATTTTTTTATCTGCCTTTAAGAGAAATTGCAGAGAAGATCAGTTCCTCTGAATCATTCCGTAGACTCCGAAGTGCGCATATAATTTTATGAACGCATCAGCGAGATTACTTTCCTTTGTAACAGACCTTTCCGGTTCGTCCTTATACGTGTGTTTAAGGCTGCCTCGTACTTTCCGAGATTATAATTTCATAGGTCGACGACCTCGCGCGTGTACGAAGCGTCGCGAAATATTTACGATCGCGATTATCGTCATATATCGCGTCTTTCTTCCTCCTGCGTGGATCTGCCTAATTCACGAAAGATCACGGTATCCGCTAATCTGCGATGGCGCGTTTCCGCGATCGCTTATCGCTTTATCCTGCAATATTATCACGAGCGTTTCGGGAGCGGCCCGGCCCGGCCCGTCCCTCATGGCTGAGCTCTCACGAAATTCTTAGGCGAGGTCGATCGAAATCACCCCCGCAATGTATAGCTCTTGACTTGGCTTGAGTTTACTCTAGGATCGGTTAGTGCAGCCACGTCGAAACGATACCCGCGTAGTTTCCGACTTCGTGCACACGCGGTGTCCAAAGAAACGCGGCGTGGTCGAAGGGCTGCCACGTCTCGTGAGGAAGCAAATGGAAAATGTGAAGTAAAGTTTGTTCGCTGAAAGTTTTGATTTTGGGAAAAACAGTTTCGCGAAAATCGATCCGATATACGATAGTGGATCTGGATTCGGTCTTTCGAAATACACTTCAATAATTCTATCGTAGAGACACACCCCGTATGTGTGCATGTATACGGGAGGGCACCCTTGCGACTCCGGCTCACCGAGTTCGGTCGAGTTTGCCTTCCGGGTGCATTATCGAATATACTCTGGCTTCGGGAAAGAAAGCGGACCGGGTTTCCGGGCGCGGGTCGACTGCGATATTTCGTGGGTATCACGCGAAAAAGTATACTCGACGCGAGCCAGGGACATTCTTTCACGCCACCTTAAGACTCGTTGCTTCGTCCTTCGAGATGCATCGTGCCGGCGAATGAAAAAGCGTCGACGTGAGCGGAGACCGGGAATGCGGGGTGTCGGAAACGTTACATCGCGAATTATGCACCTGTAGCTGTGGCACGCGAAAAACGAGAGAAAAGGAAGAATTAAACACGCGCATCACGATCTCTTAAATCTGTTCCAGCGGATAATTTGTTTTTCTCGAAATATAAAGACTGATATGTAACGGTGCGTTTTTTTTTAACAATGTTTCGAAATTCGTAGGGTAATCTCTTTAAACTACGAACTGAACCGCTAAACTGAGGAACTTTACGTGACGTGCGAATGAACAGTTCGAAAAACAATTTGCGATACGAGGGAGGCCGTACGCCGAAAGTTTTTAATTAGTACAAACCGCCGCAGGTTTAATTACGGAATGTGCGCAATAGTAGTACTTAAGTATGCTACTTTATGGAACGGAACAATAAACCTGCTAAATTACAGCGGCAAACGTAGCAAAGTAGTAACAGCTATTAAAACTTCAGTCAGACGGTGCATAATGAAGTTCCCGAAGCTGCGAAACTTGCGAGGCTTAACTACGATTGCTACGCGGTAGGACTTATATTGTTCGAGATATTGTTTCAATAACTATTAGCGCTCTTGCGATGTTAAAGAGCTTGCTACGATTGCAGCGAAACGAAATCGGATTGCGCCGGGATAAAGAAAGCTCGTACAGCACCATCACCAGTATCTACTATCGAGAAAATTAATCCGCGAGCGGTGGGAATCTTGTGAACATTGAGACTTGAAGCGACACGCGACCCGTTTTCATTCGAACGATTCCATCGTCGTTACTGCGTTGAAGAGGGAATCTCTTCTCGGATTCAGCTTCGAGCAGCGCGAGAGACCCGTCGACGAAATAAAATTTGCCCTCTCGTGTGAGGACGAGAGAGAGAGAGAGAGAGAGAGAGAGAGAGAGAGAGAGAGAGAGAGAGAGAGAAAAAGGACGGGAACGATAAGTCACGGACGTCGCGTTCGCGAGCCCGTTACTCGTGAAAACGAGGGCAGGGTGGAAAAAAATTCCCAACAACTGCAATTGCGCGCGAGGGGAGACGTGACTAATACACATCGGGGGCACGTGAAGACGTGGGGCACACGATGCGTGCCTGCGCGTAATCCTTCTTCCTGTCCACGGGGCGAATACGCGGGGAGCGCGGGGGAACGATAATAACCGCGAAGAACGATACGCTCGTCCAGGCCCACATAATTTTCCGTTATAATTAAACGTTCATTACGCCTTAATGACGGGCACGACAGCGGCTTCCATTTAGCCTTTCAGCTTGCTTAAAAATACGACGTTCGGTGCCTTGACTCTCTTCTGCGAACACGAACGACGCAACTAGTTTCGCAGAGGCGCACGACGCTATCCTTTTTTTTTTTTTTTTATTGAAATACCGCAGTCCTGAAGGAAGGAGATACCGCATAGTTCACGTCGAGGGCGTATGTAAAGCGGCCATTGGCCCAATTAGCATACCCTCGTACAATTTTCTGGCTCTCGTGAAAGCGCTCATCGTTCGACAAATGCAGTCGATATCCTCGAGAAATATATTGGCGGGAGCACTCGTGACTAGAACATGTGGTGAACCGGTATTACGAAAGTTTTTAATTGCCGGTATCTTCAACTTTTTCTCTCCTTTACCATTTTTTTCTCTTTCTGTCGCGTTTACCGTTCGCCGCCGACCTCCGACTTCCGCATATTCACCGCGGAGACCACTCTTCTCTTCTCTTTCTCTCCCTCCCTCTCTTCCTTCGTCTTTTTATCTGAATAAAAATGTTAGCATCTCTCGGTACGCGTCGTTTCGCTCGCTGAAACGCGTTCTCGTGCGTGCAAACGCCGCTTTGCGTCAGGACGAGGAAATTAATTAAAGCTCCTCCGTGCATCTCCGTGCGGGATGAGAAGGCGCCAGAGGGAAACAGACGAAGAGCGCGTAGCTGCATGAGAGACGCGAATCTGAGAAGAGAGGCTGTGCAAAATTATATATTGAGCTTACGCGGCAGAGCTACCGGGGTTTCCGCTAATGATAGATTCCTGTTGACAGACTCGCTCTTTCTTTTCTCCATGCAAAGTTTGACGAGCGAGCGATCGCGGATTTGGGAACGGGTTCGGCGTTCGAGTCTCCCGTTTCCCTCCTGTTCGCGGGGCACCAACGGGTGATTGATCGTCGTAACTAACTTCGAGGTATTGAATTAAATGCATATTACTTGACCGCAGAACCCCGGTCGATCCTGGGAACGTCCGACACAGGAACAAGCGCGCTCCCAACCTTTCCCGCGTCCTCGTTATTCTGAGTGCATGGCGGTTAACGTCGGTGCATACCTACTGACGACATTAATTAATGCACCGGCGTTTCACTCTCGGTACATCCACGGGAGCGAACTGTCGACATTGAGTGCACACCGATGTATCGCAGCCCGTCACGTTACAAGTAGTAGCTATCGAGGGGGCTGAAACGCACTCTCCGCCCATTGCTTACACAGACACGACGTCGATAGGCGGGATTTCCGAGGGATTCTCTCCCTTAACTGTAATACGAAAAGAAATCATCTGTGCAATACTTACACGGAAAAAACGATAAGATTGCCACAACCACAATAATAGTAACATTTGGTACAGCCACGTCCTGTGGTTGTCACATTCACATTGATGTGAAGGCAACTATATAACGGCAAACATAGTAAATGTTGAGACAAACATAGTGAATGTTGAGACAAACATATATAGATGTACTACACAAAAACAATGTGAATGTGACAATCACAGGACGTGGCTGTACCAAATGTTACTATTATTGTGGTTGTGGTAACCTTATTGTTTTTTCCGTGTATATTACCAGAATTAAGAAAAAATATAGCGATATTAATTACCCGAGGATTAGGGTTAATTAGTTGCTATTAATTATATCGCAATTAATTTTAATAGCGTTAATTAATCACGAGATTTACGAGAGACCTCCGCGAAAGTAAAGTAATTAGGTCTTGCGAAACAGTTTTGTAAGTTTATATTATAATAACGGCGCAGGTTGCGTTCTTCATCCACAAAAGAATTCTATTTATGCTCTTATTCCGTATCCTCGGCTTTTCATTCGTCGTACAAGCGTGCCTTGTCCTATTGCTCTTGGGAGAGCAAGATCGAGCGACGAGGCAGCGCGCATAGCGAATGCGAGAAATACGTTTCTACACGGAATGGAAAGTCGAGGAAATGTGAAGGGACGCCGTTGCCGCGGCGAGTTTTGTTAAAAATAAGAGCTCAAGGGACATGCAGAAATGGGAAATTATTCCGACGTCGACGTGATATTTCAGCAGCTGATGCAGAGAGAGACGCTACGAATATGCGTCTCCGGATATTGCGCGATATATAGTTATATCTAAAGTGCACTTTATGAGTCCCGTGCTCGTCGACTCGTCGAACGAGGTATTAGAATGGTGACGGGGCAGGATTTATTACAAATAAGTTTCTTTACCTCTAATAAAAATACTCTGAACTGGTTGCAGCTGAATTACCGCTCGACATTTCGACTGCGTATTTCCTGCGAATTGCGAATATTAATCCCCTTTCACTTCAATCATTGAGAAATTATAGAGAACTTGACTGCCCAATCGTAAAGCGCAAATTGCGAGCGATGAAGGTAGACCGAAATTGGGAGCACACACCCGTGGCTCGCGCATGTCAAACTGACCACCTAAAAGTTGAAAGGGGTGCATAATTATTATTTTCTACGACGCTGCACCGCTTTAATCCGGCTTTTAGATACGCCACTGGTGTGTCCAAAACAGTGCTACGTGTACGAATCGTACGTGCCGTGGAATATACGTGATATTGGCACGCAATCCAACCCCTCCTTTGCCATTTCCCTCTCTCTCCCTGCCTCTCTCTTTTTCGCCCCCTTCGTCTTTCTCGCGGAGACGAGGGGCGCGCAAAAAGAGAGAGTGCAGAGACCGATCAAAAGGACATCGCGTGCCGCCCGATCGTTTCGTTCTCCTCCCCTCCCCCTCCCCCGGTTTGTGCCATTTTTTCTCGTTATTCGCATTTCAATTAACCTTGCTGTTGTTTCCCGCCGGTTTTTTGTGCGGCTGTATCATCGCGGCCGATGCCCGAGAAATACTTGTCGCCCCGCGTTGAGAGGGACCATGTCATTTCTTTTTCCTCCCCGACAAGTTTACCCGCGCGGAAAAAAATTTTGCACGCGGACGATCGTTTTCTTTTCTTACGTATTTCGTTATGCATCGGGGGATACGCGATACAGTTTCGCGAGAAGGGTGTGTTACTGATCAGAGCGTTGCGTGTCGCGCATTCATTACGCCCCGTCACGTCGCCCCCTTTTTTACCATCCCTGTGTAATTTAATTAAAGCCGCGGTTACTCACCTAGCGCGTGTTTTGTATTTAAATTTCTCCCTCACACCTGTGCAGAATTTTTTATCCCGGTCTCATTACGATTGGCCCCCACCCGCCCCATATATTGTGCGTCGCACTCGCGCGAGAATGCTTCTTATCTATCACCCGTCTTCGAAGGACACACGATTTCTGCCCGTAATGGCTCGCGCGGTTACAACAAACTTTCTCACATATCGCCGACTCGCATTGAAGTGGAAGCATCTGATTGCGCAAAGACACGCGAAGTTTAACATCTTGTTCGATCCGGGGCGCGTACGAGCGCCGACATGTGTTCGCTGTTAGACGAGATCGATAGGCGTTTAAACCGGGCAATAATGCTAATTCCCCGTTAGGAAGAAACAATTTTAGACGGAAGATTTTCGACGTAAGGTATTACGTACATATATGGGTAGATAATATTTTTGCTACGATGTAAAATTGAAAATTCTGTTTTCGTAAGAAACTTTCTGTTCCGCGGAACATGGAAGAAGCGAGCGATTGAATAAGTTAGACATGAAAATATATCCTCTTTGTATTTTTCGACCTGATGCAGCGCGACTATGTCGATGTACTTTATGCAGGACTGGACGATTCTCCAAAAGCCACTCGTCGAGAGGATCGTTCAGCCGTTTGCAAAATATTTATGGTAACTGGGTATTATGCTGCTGGCGCGTTTTGTTTCTGCATATTTTATGCGAGGTATGGCTAAGCCAAGAATTGGCGAACGTTTCTAACAATATATTGCAATATATTTGCGAATGCTTCCTCAATCAATAATTCGAAGCCGCGTCCTCGGCTCTACGTGATTGCTAACCTAATGCTATGTTTTTAAATATGTATACGTATATATTGCTGAAGAAACCCCATCAGGGACCGGGACGTACGCGCCGGTTTCGTAGTTTAGTTTCATGACTGATCGCGATTTAACTTATTGATCATGTTGAGAAAGTTTCGCTCGTTCTGTATTCGCATATAGCGCAATATGTCAACTCGATTCGAGCCGTATTCCCGTTTCCTCCGCCCTGCGGCGTAATAATCATAGACCGACTCGATAATCACACAGCGCAGTGATTATATCGCTTTGCGGTGTTTAGTTTACCACTTCGCGAGAGCGCATCTCCGCGAACTCGATGCGCGCCGAAACTTCGCAATTCGCGCGAAGCGACGCGTCCTCGCGACGGTCTCGGGACTCAGTTTTCGTCGGCGAAGTTCCGCTGGGAGTCCGTCCGCGGCGAAAATAAATTAGCGCTGACTTGCAAATTGCGTTTCGTTGGCAAATACGACGGAACGGCGACGACGGCGGAGGCGGTGCGCGAGGTACCGACCTTTTTTTTCCTCTTCTCTTCTCACGACGCCCCCGTTTTCGTATTGATAAAACAGTTTCAGTTTTATGCCCGGGACGGCGGTAGCCATTCGCGAAAGGTCAGACTGTCCCGGAGACTTATATCGCGAGTAAATAAAGTGTCCGCCGCGCGTATCTCGCGGCAAACGACGTTACTTCGTCAGTCTCGGTTGTGTGAACTAGTTCTAACGCAATCTCGGGAAACGTCGAGGGAAGACGTTTGTTCTAGCAGTCAACCGAGGCTGGTTAAATACTGTCGAAATGTGAGATGTTGACATTATTATCCCCACGGGGATAACAGTGTCTTTTATCTAACGTCGCGCTCTACGAAAATTCGTTTTGAATGATTTCTTAGGCGAGATATATTAATTATTTCGTCTTGCGACGAAAGACTGTCTCGCTTTGTCAGCCGTCGAAGCGTTAATTTTGCCCGTCAAAGACATTTTATGTAACAAAATAACACGGTGATGATCAAAACCTGGTACATCTATGTATATGCGTCGCTCAGAAAGGATAATATGCGCTCGCGCTCGAGCGTCGCTGACACTGTTTTCGTGCAATTTTCATGCTTCTATATGCGCTTCAGACCGCGGCTTTCACGGTAAATTATACGGGCTTAATCAAATAGCAGTAGCTAGTCTTGGAAGATTGTAATCGTTGCGACGACAATTCGATGAACTGCAACGAGGAGAGTGGTTGCGTGCCACTAGACAAATTGCAAGTTCGTAGTTACAACGAAGGAATTTTCGCGCAGCAATATAGCGCAACGTTCAGTCCTTCTCCCTTATTACAGGATAATTTATTACGACGTTATATTTTAGCAGTAAAGAGAGAGAAGTCGCTGCGATAGAATAGTCTTTACATTGAAATTATGGCTCGTATTTCTGCCTCGCTCGTATTTCTGTACGACTGGCGATATAATGCGGGATTTCTCGGATCCGATGGACGTGCGTTCATCCACGGGTTCTTTGATCAATTCGAAATTCTTTGATCAACGGAAATTAAATGAAGAATAAGGTATTTGCGCTCGCCAAGCCTAGCAGTCGTTCCGCCCGTCGACGTTTCTGTTATGGCTCGTGCTAGCCGGCTCCAAATTGATCAAAGAATCCGTACATGAAACGTAACACCCTGTGAATAATCGCCGTGAAAAGTTTTGCCGGTCTAATCGTCTGCAACGCGGCGAAACGCGCGGTACACGTCGAGGGGGTTAAAGCTTTAACAAAGCTTCGCCCTTCCGCGCGCGCCGTTCATCAGTGGTATTTAACTATCGGATAGAGACAGAGAGAAAGGGAGAGAAATAAAGCGAGAAACATACAGGCGGGGACGCAGGAAAATGAGGTGGAGGGACGAAAGAGAGAGAGAAAGGGGCGAGGCCCGGCACCGCGTCCATTAGGAAATGAGGCATCCCGAGCTTAACGAAGTCGCGACTAACGCTTCCACGCCGCCTCCACCGCGCTTCCCACGCCCGCTTTGCTTCGAATTACTCTCGGATTTTGGATAAGGCAGACGCGAAGACAACCGCGTTACCGCGCCTTTTCTGGGTCGCGCCGTGTTTCTCGTTTAATCTCACGCCGCCGCACACGGGGAATACCTACTCCCCTAATTGCCGTTCCGCGAATTACGCTGCGCGGATAAATTCGTTCCTAATGATAACGCTCGCCGTGCCCTTCGGCACGCGATCGTGCCCTTCGACCCGGTGGCGTCTCAATCGCGAATGCACCACGCGTCCGTCCACGCATGCGATTCTTTTCCGTTTTACGCCGTCGTGAATATTTCAGCGGAGGAGCGGAGGAACACTTGGCTTTTAGCACGATTGCCTTAGTCCTGCTACATATTTTTCTTCGCAGATCCGCGAACACTTTCCCGTCGATATACCTCGATATTAATATTTATATCCCATTAATATTATTGTTATGTAGCTCGTAGTGTCGGGCCTCTTCGTGATAAAGATTAACGATTGCCCGGTTATGGTGCAACGCGCAGTAAATGATAAATCGTTGTCACGTTGGTTGGCTATTATTGCTACCGTTGCCGATGGGACGGCCGTTTTACTCGGAGCGACTATTAATTAACGCCGGCTCGATGATACCTGACAAACTTTTTTCCCATGCCGATCGACCGGCCGTTGAAATATTGGGGCTTTTCATGCGAAATCCCGAGGCCATTGTAACAGCTAATATTTCCTTTCATCTGTTCATATCTACAATCGACACACATACGCCTTTTAATCGCTAATTCTTTTGACGTCGATGATAGGCATTGAATCAATCGGGCGATTACACGAGTTATTATCGTCAAGAATCATTAAGCCAGTCATGCACACCTTGAAATATTCATGAAGGCACTAACCGAGGACGCAGTCACGTCGCTAATGAAATGATCCATTGCCGTGATAATCGACTTAATAATAATAACGTTCAATCATAGCGGAGAACGCCGGCCTCCAAGCTCATTTCCCAATTCCGTGTTCTTCGTCATCGAACGCCGGAAACGTCAATCTAGGAATTACGCTATATATCGAGACACGGTAATAAACGCGTAAACATTAACGAGCCAGCACTAAACGTTACACGCGACCAGCGATTGCGATTAAATGCCGACCGTAAACGCGGCGTTCGCCCGATTAATTGAGATATACTGTAGATATACAAGCCGCGCTCGGTCAAGGCGGTAAAGGAAAGATCTCTGGGTGACAGCTTTAGTCAAGGATAATGGAAGTAGCGCGCGGTCACTTTGCTAAAAAAGCAATCGCTGTCTTTATTTATTACATACATGGTTACAAGAGTCACCATCGTTTCTTTTAGTCGGCTATTAATTTTCTCGACGGTCTTTCGAGTTTTCAGACGGTCTTCTGAAAGTTGTACCGAACAGTTGACGTCTCACACAAGAAATTACAAATCACTGTATACAATTAACAAGAGCACTACATGTAGTGCTCTTAAATATTATCATGTATTAATTTAATTATTAACAATTAACAAGAGCACTACATGTAGTATTTGATAATATTATGATAATATTTAATATTTAATTATGATAATATTTAATTACTCAAGCTCGGTTCTTGCAAAGCAATATAAAGGAATGAAAGGTCCAATGATCGAGCATATAAAGTTGTTGTAAAAGTAATATATTACTCTTAAAAGAGAAACAAAGTAATACGGTACGTTTTATACTAAATCTTTTTCAGCCGCTAAATAATTATAAATGCACCGCAATAAATGAATAAAATTAAATGAAGAACAATGAAACGAATAAATAAGTAAAACGTTAATTCAATTACGTATTTAGCGAAAAATTAATGTAAACAAATTGAAGGTTGACAAGAGGCTACATCCAAAGTCTATGATAATTGTTAATAGATATAATTATTATGTACACGATAATATTATTAATAGACAAATTGGTAGATTGAACCGCCAGTAATAACTTAACAATATTATTCAATTATCGACAACAACTGGCCAACTTTATTATAAAATAAATATCATCACGACGTTTCGACCCTCGGTTTGGGTATTTTTCAAGTACACTGAAATCAATATTAGTTGTGAACTATAATAACGAGGTGATAAAATATAAAGTTAATATATCTAGTTAGAAACAAGGAAGCAATACCTAATTCAAATATATAAAATTATCATCTGAACAAGAACATCCCTTATATATGGAAATTTCCCAGAACAAGCATATTGAGGCTGGAAAAAATTAAAAAGAAAAAGACGGCTAATATTATAAAAAGTGCCAGAATTTTAGAGAATAGAATATATAGGAATAAATAAAATAACTTAAATGAATAACCGACAAAGCAAAATCAATCAATAATCAAAAGATCTAAGAATAAAAAAAATTTTTTTTAAGTTTACTTGTCTTGTGTGTCATAAAATTATATGATCAAACGAACTCCAGAGTGAAGTTCGATCATAATTATGCGAATGCTTTCGTCCGAGTAGATAAACGTAGTCATGCTGCATGCTACTCCCTTCCAACAAGCATTTTTAAAGCTCTCGTCAATTTTTTTTTTGCGATAAGCGGAGAAGGTCCGCTCGATGCGTGCGTCTCCGTATAACTTCATCAGCTCCGTATATTTAAAAGTATGTGCACTGTCAAGATAAAAATGGAAAACAGACATCATATTGTGAAAAAATAAAATTAACAGAGCCCATTATAGATATGTGCACACGTCAAAAGCTACTTATGGACTAATCTACTGAACCGAATAATTACAATAAGTCCAAATTATTAGAAGGTTTAAAAGGATAAAAAAAACTAAAAACAAAAATAAAAACTCACGATTATGAATCTACGTATAGCACAAATTATTATATATGGATGAAATTATTTTATCGTATATGGAATTTAGATTCTCTAAATCTTTTTTTAAATTAATTGCATTAACGTGTTTTTTAATAAAGAAAGTCTCTGTTAACAATCTCTTATTCAGGAAAGAAAAATTCCTGATTGCTTCCTTGTTTCTAACTATATATATTAACTTTATATTTTATCACCTCGTTATTGTAGTTCACAACTAATATTGATTTCAGTGTACTTGAAAAGGACCCAAGGGTCGAAACCAAGGGTCGAAACGTCGTGATGATATTTATTTTATAATAAAGTTGACCAGTTGTTGTCGATAATTGAATAATATTATTATTAATAGAGTCGTGTTTGGTTTTGAAAACGTCGCGCATTTTCATCTTGTAGATTGCGCGAAATGTAAATCGATAAGCGTGACAATTTGGCCGGCGAAACGTCAGCCGCGGAAATTCGTAAAAAATTCGCGGCGTCAGCGGGACACAAAGTGGGACTCCCGCTAATGACTCGGAAATGTATTACCTCGCTTGTCCGTCCGCGCGAGGGACGCGCGGATAAACGGATAAATTGAGTTCCAGCCGCGGCGCTGAAAATGTAAATCCTTGAATGAAGGCGATCTGCTTTCTCAATTATATCGCCGGTGATGGATGAATCCCAATGGGTGTCCCGTTTTCTCGAAGAAAAGCGGCGCTTCCGTCCCTTTTGTTGCGGCCGCTGCTCCCTGGATTTATTCATAAACACCGCCCGATGAGACGTTTGCGGCGACGGCGGTCGCTTTACCTCGGAAATTATCTTCTCCACGAGATTTGAGTCGATAAATATAGCGACCGTATAATGTAAACTTCTCATTATATCATTATTACATAGCTGTCGAGCTTCTTGTCAAGTTCATCTCACAAAAATCAATTTTCGATGATAAACGTCTTTACAATTAGTTTCTCGAATGCAAATCAATATTACGTTCATGGAGGCATTCTATTGTTAAAAATGTAACGTAACAATGAGTCGATAAATATAGCGACCGTATAATATAAACTTTTCATTATATCGTTATTA